>QUSF01000194.1:246321-272945 GCA_003676055.1 Chloebia gouldiae | reverse complement strand
CACCACCTACACATCCCTCCACGGGCTGCAGGTCCCGCCTCACCGGGAATTCCCTGCACCGTGTGATGGCGGGAGCAGCAGCATCCCTCTGCCAGAGGGAAAGGCTTCTGGGCCAGGCCTGTTTCTCAGCCCCAGGAAAGGGGTCTGACAGCCCCCAGCTCCCTGCCATCACCCCATGTCCTCTGGGATGGGCAGATACCTGGACTAGGAAAGGGCCGCCCATGTCCCCGTCCCTACAACAGCCCCGCATCCCCAGCAGCGCTGGCACCTTCCTCCCAGAGCTCCCCGTGTTTCCAGCCGGAAGGCCAAGGTGCACACAACCCACTCGGGCTTCCTCGTGGATTTTCTGGTGCTTTGACTCCTTTCAGGGAGATCGGCGTTTGGTCGACATTTTCTGCTGCTGCAGGTCAATCCAGGCTTACACTGAGCAGGAAATAAAACATTTGAGGAGCAGCAGCTGTGAGGAGCCTCTCCCCCTCTTTAACCTTAATCCAGGAAAAGGCCAACAGCCCTTTCCTCTTCACCACAGCTCCATCCTCGTGGTCCTGTCACCGTCCAAAGGCAGCGATGGCTCATTCTCATGGGAGAGACCACGGCTGGCCACTGACGCCGGTTGCCAGCAGAGCTGGCAGGGTATGGATTGGGAGAAGTGGAGCCCCTCCTCAGCGACGGGAACTTGCCTCCAGCCCCTGGAAGAAAAGAACAATAACAATCATAACCTCAGCAAACCCACTGAGATAGAGCAGGGCTGTGCAAGGGCCACCCTGTGCCTGCCCGAAGGACTCGGCACTCCTGGGGGTGATGGGCTGTGCTGGCCCCTCGGGCTGGGAGCAGAAATTTCCAGCTTCCAACCGGGTTCTGCTGCCTTGACTGAGTCAGGGATCGCCCTCAGTCCCACTGCGGGAAGCCCAGCTCGTTTAGCTCCATTTTGCCCAGTTTGTTCCCTGGCAGCCCCAGGATTTTCTAAGAGCAGCTGCAATCTCAGATGGGAGATCTCCTGTTACTCCAGCTCTGCTGAGGGCAGACAGGGAGAGACTGCCCCATTCTGGAGCTGGGGATGCCCCTGTTCTCACTGCACCATTCTTGGCCCCACACCTGCAACCAGTGGGGTTTGTGCTCTGGAGAGAGAGGGGAGCTGCTGGGGAGAGCAGCTGAAGAGCAGTCTCCCAAGCCTTATTATATTTTAAAATGTAATAACAGCACGAGGTCTATTTTCGTAGACAGAACAGATCATTTCTGGAAGAGGCCCATAAATCTCAAACAGAGGGGAAATAATTTGGCCAAGGTCATGTTAAGGCAAAATATTAAAATAGAAAAAAAAAAAAAAAGGCAGTTTAAGGCTGGACTGAGGCACCGTGTCTGTTCTAAACCTCTCTCCCCAGCCTGGGAATCCTGTCCCCCCTGCCCTTCTGCTTCCCAGCATTACACCATGGGGCTGAAGGGGCCAAGAAATGTGAGGGCCTGGCTGAGTGGAGAGCCCAAGGGAGAAGAAGAGAATTCAGCAGAGAAGAAGGGACCCCAGCCAGGGCCCTGGCAGGATCCTGCTGATCCCTTCTGCCCCAGGGACAGCCCCCTGCAGCAGCCCCAGCACTGTGCTGCGCTGGGGAGGCCTCAGGCATTCAGGATATGGGACCAGGGACAGGCTGGGCTGCCCCTCCTGGCTGCAGGATGTTGGCAGGGGTGGGGAAACACCATTCCAGCACTGAGGAAAGTCCTGTCACTGCCACCTCTGTGTCCTCACCAGCAGTCCCTCTGTCCCGTCCCTGGTACCAGGCTCTGGCAGTGCCATCCATCACCACGGCTGCTCCCGCTGTGCATCCCGGCACGGGCAGAGGGGCCGGGGAGAGGCGCAGCTTTGGCAGGCAGGACCTGGCTCACAGCACGGTGAGTGCCCGGCAGGCAGCGCTCAGCCAGCCGCTCCCAGCGGCAGGGACAGGCCGGCACCGGGGGGATCCCTGCCGTGACCGGAGGCACCCGCGGCCACCGGGAGCCCGGCGGTGCAGCCCAGGCTCGGTAGGAGCGGGGCAGGAAAGGACCCAGAACACCTCCTTCACCCCTCAGAGCTGCCCCTGGGCAGCAGCCAGGGCCGGTGGGGAAGAGCCAGCCACCCCGCAGGGCCCGGGGCTCGGCAGCCAAGCGTTTCCCGAGAGCACGTCCCTGGCAGCGCTGCAGCTCTGCGCGGACCCTGGCAAGCGGCAGAAAACAAAACTGCTGCTCGTACCCTCTGGCTGCTGCCCCGGGCTGGCCTGCCAGCTCCCCGCATGCCAGCGCGGCTCGAGCGGGGCCGGGGCTCCTGCGCGGCGGGGACGGCCCCAGCGGTGCCACCCCAGCGCCTGCCCTGCCCAGGGCATCCCCGGCCAGCGCCAGGCGCAGGTGACCGGGACAGGCACGGGCGAGGACAGGTTCTTTCTTGCCTGGTGCTCTGGTGAGAAAGAGGAGACATTTAACAACCTCCCCCGAGATGCTTTCCTCTCCTCTTTCCTCCTTCTGCGCCGATTTAATTTCTTCTATAGCTCCCTTCTTCCCTTAGCGAGATCAAAGAAATCCGTGGAACCGGCGCATTTCAGCGGAAACGTCGATTAAAGGGAGTGGGGGAGGCAGCGCTGGGGGGATCAGAGGAGGAGGAGAAGGAGGAGGAGAGAGGCTGGAGGGAGCATCTGGCTCCACGCAGTGTCCCGGCAGGACGGGACGGGCAGCGCGGGGGCACCGGGGGCTCCTCCGGCCGGGGCACCGGGGCTCCGCTCGGAGGCTCGGCCGGGCTCCTGCTGCCCCCTGCCGCCCCGGCGGGACGGGACAGTGCCCGCGCCCGGCCGGTGCCCCCGGGGCCGCTCGGAGACCCCGGCCCGGACTCTGTCCCTGATGTCCCCCCCAACCCCCACAGGCCAGCGCTGCCACCTCCGCGTGTCCTGGTCCGGCACCCACCGCCTCTCTGACCACGCCACACGGAGGGGGAAAGGCCCACGCGGCGTGGGCTGCCCTCGAGCAGGGGCTGCCCGCATCCCATCCGAGGGTGCGATGGCATCGGTGTCCCCCAACACATCCCCGAGCCGGGGCCACCTCAGGCCCCGGAGCCGCGGGCGCATCTGGCCGCGGCATCTCCCGTGGCTGCCGTCCAGGGAAGGGGATGTTTAGGGGATGAGTAACATCCTTCCTGGCAGGGCCGCTGCCCGCTCCTGGAAGCTGCTGCAGGCACCGAGGAGCTCAGCCCCTTCGCCCGCCTTTTGCCCCGCTCAGCCGGGGAAAGAAGCCAAAAGAGAGGAGGAACTCGGGGATGGGGCCGGGGCAATCCAAGCCCGTGGAATCGGCACGAGTCTCAGGTGCCAGGGAGAAGGGAGGGAGGATGCTGCGTGGCACGGTGGGAAGCAGCCAGGAGGCACAGGTTGGGGGAGGCAGCTCCAGGCCCCCTCTAGAGCAGGGCTGGAAGCCAGATCCTGGCTGTGTGCTGCCAGAAGCAGCTTATTTTGGAAGGGAGGCGTGTTGGCAGAGTGCTTGGTGCGTGGAGCTGCTGACGCTGGGGAACAGGACGGCTCTCATCAGGTCCCAGCCATGCCTGGCTTCAGCCTGCAGCAAAATCTGCCCCAGCACAAGCAAGGCTGCATCCCCAGCTCCTGAGTCACCCACTGAACAGGGTGGACACTGCAGCCACAAGACATCACACTGCCCAGAGCCACGACTAACCCTGAACCCCAGAGGGGCTTCCTGGGGCTCACCAAACAGGATGGACAGAGCCCTTAACAGCTCTGACCCATCCGGTGAGGTACAAGCTCAAGCCCTGAACCAAGAAAGAGGCGCACAGGCCTCATCCTGCCCCTAGACCCTGCTTCCCCTCTCCTCAGCTCCCAAGAGCAGCACCAGCCTCTCAGGAGCCAAACCCAGCCTCTCCAGGGGCTCAAACCCTCCAGGCAGCAGGGTCCAGCTGGAAGCTGCAGCAGCACTCTCTGTGGTATACAGCCACAGCCAGGTCTAGGATGGATCCCAAACTTCACAGCACACAAGGGACCTGCTTTGGCTTCTCCAGCTGCTCTGCTGGCACCCCTGGGGCTGAGGAGCCAGCACAGGCAGCCCCTTGCCAGCATGCTTGTCCCTCCAGAGGTGGGCCAGGGAGCACACCTGGAGCAGGCTGCTGTGCCTGGACATGGCCTGTGAGCTCCTGCAGCTTACATGTGGCTTGGCATGCCACGATTTGGTCAGGCCTCAGCCCATCCCGCAGCAGGGCACAGCTGTGAGCCGGGGGATGGAGCAGCCAAGCTCCCAACACGCACAGCCAGCCCTGCCCTTCGAAGCCACACACTGCAGCATTGTGGCCTGGCTGGTTTTTCCAGAGATGCATCCAAGGGGCGCAATCAGATCTCCAGGGAAGAGAGCAGGCACGTTCCTGGCTGTGCAGAGGAGCTGTCGAGGCAGTGCCAGGAACTGGGGCAGTTGCTGGGCACTGCCAGGCCAAAGGAAAATCAAGAAGGCAGCTCCCAAACCTGGGCTGTGCCTCACTGCCCAACTCCAGGAGCTGCTGAGCCTTTGCAGAGCTTTGTTTGCAAACCCTGCGGCAGAGCTGCCCTGCCCTGGCACTTCCTCCAGCTTTGTTTTACACCAACAGATATTAAACAACCAGCCTGGAGGGCTGGGATGGGGGCAGGACCCTGCTGGGGGTGCAGGGAAGTACTTGTGGGAAGAAAGCTCCAGAGGAAAACAGAAAAGTAGCGTCAGGGAAAGGGAGTTCCCTCCACACAGGGAGGTTGTTTTTGATCAGGGCTTGTCTAGACTGGAGTCACCCACACTGCACAAGCACATCAACGCCACGCAGCCAGCCCAGGGCTTCCCGCTGCTCCCAGCAGGACAGAGGAGCTGCACTCACCGAGCGTGGGCAGGAGCTGACCCTGGGACTGCCCATCCCACCCCAAAGGGAACTGGGAGGACTCTCAGGCTTCCAGGGTGCTGCCTCCCAGTGTCCCTCGTTTCTTCCCAGCAGTCAGGAGGCCCTGTGCCCCCAGGCTGGCCCTGTCACCTGTCCCCAGCACAGCCCCTGGGCAGCACAGGGACTCAGGTCAGCTGCTCCAAGGCTCCCAGCTCCCTCCCTGCCTTCCCTCTGCTCAGCTGCCGGGGCAGCCAAGGGAGCTGCAGGCACAAAGCGTCACTTTTTCCAAGAGCCTCTCCCTGCTTTCCCTCCTCCCTCGCAGAGCAGGGCCGCGATGCTGGGGAGTGCAGGAGGCTCCTGGATCAAAGGCAGTGCCAGGATGGACCTGGCTGGGATGGGCTGGCTCCTGGAGCCCCACAGCTCTTCTTCAGCTCAAAGCACAACCCCCGTGAATGTGACACCTCGCAGGCATCACAGGCAAGGGGCACCTGGCTCGAGGTCCAGCCCAGCTTTCCCACTGAAACTGGGAGAATGGCTTAGCAGCCCTGACAGCCCCCACCTACAGCTGTGGGGCTTCAGACACCTTTCTCTAGGAAAAGAAAACCCCAAACACTTAAGCCCATCAACTCCAAGGCCAGGAGCATCCATGGAAAAAGAGAACAGGCCTGACACAGACGTTCCTTAAGAATGATCTAATGATCTAGTTTAAAAACAACATCATAATGAAAATGCGTGTATTTTAAAAAGAGACCCACAGCACTGCAGTGCTGGAGGCAGCCACGTGTCAGTGATGGGACTGCTCTGTACCCATTGCCCCCACTTTCCCAGGACATTTGGACAGCTCCACATCCCCATTTATTTTCCTTTACCACAGAAAATATCTCCCTAGCCCCGCCACACACCCTAAAGCATCAGCTGAAGCTGCAGGAGGGACAAAGGCTGGAGCAGCAGCCCCTTGCCCAAGCCAGGCGTGAAGCAGGCAGGGGGCAAACAGCTCTGGCTCCCAGCACTGCAGAATTGGGCACAGGCAGAGAAGAGCCTGCCCAGGCACCCTTTGCTCACAGCAGCTGCTGGCGGGCAGGACTGCTCTTAAAGGTAATCCATGGAGCAGAGAAAAGCTCTGGATTGCTTTAATCCTTTCCAAAAAAGTATAGCTAGCCCAGAAGCTGTCCTGCTCCCTCTGCGCCTGTGAGGATTTGTACTTGTATGGCTGGATAATTTAACAGGGACAACACACACTCGGCCCAGGCAATCCCAGACTTCCCAAGGAGTTTGCTCTTCGCTCAGTGTGCTTTGCCAGCCCAATAAATCCACCCCCACGTGCCACCCTCCCCTCCCTCCCTTCCTCCGCACGAAGGGCTGGGACAGCAGCCTTGGGGCGTGACTCAGCCGCACGGGGGGAGAGGACATCCCCTCCCCACGGGCAGGGCGCTGGCATCACCAGCTACCGGCAGCAGCACGGGCACGGGGAGCCGTGGCGCTGTGGGAGTGGGAGCAGGCAGGGCTGTCCCACTCGTGTCAGCCAGAGGCACCAGAGCCGTGGAGCCAATGGTCAATACAGAGGCAGCTGAGGAGCACGGCGAGGGGTCACGGGGCACCCCGGTAGCTGTAGTGATTGTGGTCGGGCTCGCTGAGGGTGAGGGGCAGGCTGGGCTTGCGCTCGGGGTCCTTCTCCTCACACTGCCGCGGGGGACGGTGCTTGAAGAAGTCAGAGACGTAGTGGACCTGGGGAAGAGCAAGGGGAAAGGTGTTTTTTGGGGATGCCCATGCGAGGCCAAGCAGGGGCCCAGCCGAGCAGCGGGCTGCGCTGGGGACACTCACAATGAGGACGGCAATGAGAGCGCCCTGCAGCAGCCCCACCAGCACGTCGCTCCAGTGGTGCTTGTAGTCGGACACCCTGGTGTAGCCCACGTAGATGGCGAAGGCGATGAGGAAGAACTGGATGGTGGGACGCAGCAACCGGGCCCACTTCCCCACCAGGCGGGCCTGCACGTAGAGCTGGGTGGCAAAGAAAGGAGAAATCACCCTGGGCAGGGGTCAGCAGCCAGCCCAGGGATGGGGTGTTTGGGGCATGGGACCCATGAGGGCTTCCTGTGACATGGCACTCACCGCCAGGAACATCATGCAGTACATCCCAAAGGAAGAGTGTCCTGAGTAGAAGGACAGTCTGTGGGGCAAAAAGGAATGGGTCAGGCCATGAGCGAGCCCCCAGCTGATCCCCACAAGGGCCCTACCCACTCCACATGCTCTGCCCTGCAACAGGAGAGCCTCAACACCCATCTGGGGCTGCCACCATGAGCCCAGCACTGCTGGGCAGGTGGAAGAGACACATCCTGCGGCACCACGGCTCACCTGGACTCGGTGACATTCCTGCTCTCTCCCTGGCAGACATTCTCCAGCTGCACATAGATGGAGCAGTTCACCTTGGACCAGTCAGGGTTGCAGACAGCCAGGAAGTTTGGCCGGAGACGGCCGATCATGTATTTGGCCAGGTCAGTCAGGGACTGGCTGATGGCCCCCCCGAAGAGAAAGGTCCCAACCACCTTGTAGAGGGCAGCCAGGTAATTGTTGAATTCTGACTTGGAGTAGAGACGCTCAGTGTAGACCAGGTAGGCCTCTCCTGATGAGATCTGCAGAGACCAGGGGGAAGAGGTGAGGGCTGGGGGCTACTGAGCAGCTCCCCAGGCGTGCAGGATGCTCTGGCTCTGTGGCAGAGGAGCCCCTGGCATCTGCCTGCCACAGGAGCCCACGGGCCCTCTCCCCCTCCCTGCAGGAACCAGTCCCAGGGGATGTGGCTCTTGCCACTCCAGTGGGAGCTCCCGCCCTCTAGCAGAGCAGGGCTCAAGCTGAGGGTGTTGTTGCCCTTCCAGGTGGCTGTGCCAAGCCCCAGCTTCCAGATACAACAAGTCAGCATGGGCCTGTCCTGGAGGAAAGGGGGTGGCAGCTCCTTACAATGATAACAGTGCAGCTGATGGTGACCCCGGCCATGAGGCCGTGGGTGATGGTGTCTGCCTTGTAGGGGTAGCGGATGGAGTCATCGTTGCAGTAGAAGCCTCTCTTGTAGGGGGAGTTCACCAGAGTCAGGATGATGAAGGGGAGAGACGCTGCAAGGCAGAGAGAGGTGAGGATTGGGGACAGCAGCCAGCAGGCTCCACACCAGCACGCAGCACCACCCATCTCTCATCTCTGTGTCTCTGCTCCCCGATGCCAGGCAGGGATCCCCCCAGGAATGAAGTCCTGAGCCACCTGTACCCAGGGCAGGAGGACCTGAACCCACCAGAGCACTGCCCTGAGAGCGATAGGGCCCTATCAGAGCTCACAGATGCCTGCAGCACCCAGATACCACACAAGACAGCCACAAACGGGCACCCACAGAGCCTCTACGGCTGCCCCACTCCTCCCCAGGCACAACAGAGGCAAGGCCTGATCCTGTGCCCTCTCCTCACACTGCCCAGCCTAGGAAAACAGAGCTGATAAAATTAATGAGCACAGGCGTCTTGTAAACCTGTTTTACGGCAGGGAAGGGCCCCCAGATGGTCCCAGCAGAACCCTCACAGCAGCTCCAGGAGAGCCAGTGCTGGGCGATGCTGTACATGACCCAGTCCAGTGGCTTGCTCCCCTCATCCTCCCACAGCCCTTGTTTCTGTCAGCCTCTCCTCTCCCTGGCTCCTCGGGGCACTGAAGAGAGGCTGTGCTGGCTGGGTCAGCCTGGGCAAGGAGGCTTTTCCATCCAGCACGCTGCAGCCCCAGCTACGGGCAGCTGCGAGCTCACCCAGGATGGAGCTGCCCTTGAAAAACCCAGAGGGATTTTGGGGTCTCTTCGCCGCACAGCAGCCGTGCCAGCCCCCCGCTGGAATGGACCCCCCTGCCCTGCTCCATCCCTGCTCAGGAACAGCCAAGGACGAGTTCCAGGACGTTCCCCAGGGAAGCGGCCCCCCCTCCCCGGAGGCCACCTTAGGCCGGGCTCTTCTCCCAGTTCCGCCTTTCCCGGTGGTTTCCGCCTCCCCTTGTTCCTCCGTCTCCCGGGAGCTCGCACCTTTGTCCCCGCCCGTCCCCGCCCGGGGGTCCCGCCGCCTCCTGCGCTCACCGAGCGAGCGGGGGGGAGCGCGGCGCCGAAGCACCGGGGGCTGCCCCGCCACCCCCGCCGCGCTGTCGGGGGCAGGGAACCGGCCCCAGTCCCTCCTCCGCCTCCTCCCCGCACACCTCAGACGTCCATTTTCAGCTCAAATTAGACACCAATTTTCTTTCTGGATAATTTCATCCTCCAAAAAAAGCTCCCCTAAAAATATAAAGCACCGGCCCACAGGAGGGAAACGCGCTCCGAGCGGCACCGGGACCCGGCCTCCCCCCGCCCCGCAGCTGGGGAAGCTCCAGCCGCGATCCCAATCGGGGCCTTTATTTTTAGTCCTTCTTAATTCGTTACTTCCTTGCGGCAGTTTTAGAAACATTTCCCAGCACTGGGGGGGCAGAGGGGGTCCTAGAAGGGGTGCTCCGAACCCACCGGCCCCGCTCCGTCCCGCGGAGCGCCGGGCTCGGCGGCGGGCAGGCGGCCAGGGCGGCGGCGGAGCCGTCCCGGTGCCGCCCGAGCCGAGGGACCCTCCCGCAGCGTCCCGGCCGGCGACAGACCGGGCTCCCACCCCGCCGCGGGACCGTGCCGGGAAAGGGAACGGCGCCGACGGAGCCCGGTAGGGCTGGGGCGGGAGGCGCAGCCCGCCCGCGCCGCCGCCGGTGGCTCTCGGCGAGGCCCGGAGCCCCGGAGCCCCGGACACCGGCCGGGCAGGTGCCTGCCCGAGCAGAGCCGGGCAGCCGCGCGGCGGGATCGCGGAGCCCCGGTACCTCCCGCGGACCTCGCCCCAGCCCAGCCCCACCGAGGGCACCGGCGGGACGCGGAGACGCTCCGGAGCCGCCCGCGGCGGGGGCGCCGGGACGGAGCCCTCACCGACCGCCAGGCAGAGCACGTCGAGCGCCACGAAGACCTTCCTGCGCTCCATCCCGCAGCCGGCGCGGCCCCGCGGCCCGGCCCCGCGGCTCACATGGCCCGGAACGGCGCGGGCCCGGCCGGGAGGTAAAGTCCGGGCGGGGCGGGGCAGGGCGGAGCGGGACCCGGTGCCCCCGCCCAGGGCCGGGGCGGGGCGGGAGCGGCGGGGCCGGGGCAGGTGTGGGGCAAGGCGGGGCAGGGACCCCTCTGGAGCCAGACCCCGCTCGCCCCTCGCCGCTTCCTCGGGCCCCGTTCCGGCCTCCGCGGCTCCGCCCTCCCGAGTCCCCCGGTGCCCACCCCGCCTGGCCCGGCTCCCCGCCTCGGCTCGGATCCCCCCCGCGGCTGTGCTGAGGGGAAGGGGGAGAAGAAAGCGAGCGAGGCCACTTTGGTACCGCCCGAGTCCCACCCGCCTCGGGCCTACGTCCTGAGGAGAAAAAAAAGGGGCAAAAAGGAAAATTCTGCCCCTGAAACGTGCTGGGTGCGCTGGTGGGGGCTTGAGCAGACCTGAGGCTGGCGATGTGGCGAGGTGGGTTCTTGAGGCTAAGCAGGGACGTCCAGGATGCAGCAGACACGGGTGTGAGCACATAGGGTGGGACAGGAGCTGATTTATCCGCTGAGACATTGGGCTGGATTTCCTGAGCCTCCTGGGGGTTCCCGGTGCTTCCCGTTGTGTTTGGGGACATGCTGAAACCCAGAATGGGGACAGGAGCAAAGGCTGGAGCACGGGTCCCACAGCAATTCCCTGGTGGGAGCAGGGACAGTCGCATCTCGGCTGTTGCTCCATGCCGGATGTCGGGAAGGAAACAAATAACACAGAAACCACCCATGGCTGATAACTGCGGGTGATTGAAGTGCAGCGTGAGCGGCCTGTGGAGAATGTCAAGGCTGTTTGTGGGAAGCCGAGAGCTGGAAACGCTCTCGGGCTACCCTGGAGTTTCAGGAGAGGGGATAGAATCACGGGCTTGCTTTTCCCTGCCCTGATGTGCCCCGGTGCAGCTTCCTCCTGCCCTCCAGTGCCACGGGAGCCCTGGCACACCGCTGCGGCAGGATTTGCCCCACAAATGCTGCCTCCAGACCTCAGGCAAACAACGGAGAGCCTCGAGGAAGGAGAGCTGGGGGGATACCCAGGCTGTGTCGTGGAGAAGATTAAGACGCTCTGTCTCACCGCTGATAAATCCCCCTCCTCACGGGCGTGGGAGGGCTCCGGGCAGGGCCACCGCGGGGGCACAGATGTGACAGCGTGGGGCTCCGAGGACACGGCACGGACCCCCCGCTGGAGCGCGCAGGGGAAGCTCCGCACGGCTCCGCACGACTTTGCCCCACGGGGGCCCGAGGCTGCGGGCGGTGCCGCCCGGGACCGGCCCGGCCCGGCCCGGCCCGGGGGTGCCGCGGGGCCCGGGCTGGCTCCGGCCGCTCCGGGCGCGGTCCCGGCGCCGAGGGCGGGTCCCGGCGCGGCGCTGTGTCGCCCTCTGCCGTCCGAGCGCCGCAGCTGCAGCCGGGCCCGGCGGCTGCGGAATCCGGCCCGGACCCGGCCCCGGATCCCGGCCCGGTCCCTGCCCCGGATCCCGGCCCGGACCCGGCCCCGGATCCCGGCCCCGACCCTGCCCCGGAGCCCAGTCCGGACCCTGCCCCGGAATCCTGCCCGGACGCTGCCCCGGAGCCCGGCCTGAACCGCCCCGCGGGGGGTCTGCAGAGGCCGGAGGATCCGGTCCTGCTGCTCGGTTTCCCGGGCCGGAACCACCGTTTAGTGTCGAAGGATGCCATGGAGGGGAGGGACCGCGGTCCCAGCTGAAGGCTCCAAGTGCAGCCGCGGTCGAACGGGAACCCGCTCCTGTCCCTCCTGCCCTGGGCTGTGCCCTCAAGGGAGACCCGGGACAGGCCAGGGCAGGCAGAAGGAGAAGAGAATTTAAGGAGTCTGTGATGGAACAGAGAGACTGTGTGCTTGGGAAACACAATGCAGCTGCAGCAGGAACTCCTCTTGCCTCCAGGAGCTTTTTCTGGTTGAAGTTTGGATGCACCCCGGCATCTCAACACCCCAGACTTGGCACAGGCTGACAGGATTTTAGAGGACTTGGGGCACCTGTAAGAGGAACAGACAGCTCCCTCCAGCTGCAGCAAGGGAAGGGAAAAACTCTGGGCCTCCTCCTAGGCTGGGATGGCATCTCTGGCACAGGGAATCCTGCCCTGCCTGGAGGAGACCACTCGTGGAGAGCAGGAGAGAATCACACAGCAGAGGCAGGGACCCCATTCTTATTTTGCCATCATTATACACTGGACTGTTGCATCTTGGCCTCCAAAAAGAAGACAGACTTCTGGCTCACTTTCAAATTAGGTTTTTAATTAAATAAATAACGGCGAGGGGCCTTCAAGGCAGTGTCACTTCACAGTGTAGGGCTGGGGGGCAAGGGAGAAAAGAGTCCAGCATTGGGAGCAGCTCAAAGTGAATGTGCTTTGTAAGAAGGAAAAAAGAAAACCCCAACAAAAACAAACAAACAAACAAAAACCCAGAAAACAAAAAACAGAACCAAACCTCCTCCCCCTCCCTGTCCCAGCCTTTTTCACCCCTCTCCCTCAAAGTTATGTGGAAAAAGCGCTGCACTCATGTTGAAAGACCCCATGCAAATCTGTAAACAACACTGAAGGACTTAAAGAGATTTCTGCCTCAGCCAGCTCCCCTCTCCTTTCACTAGGGCTTGAAATAAACCAAAAGAAAAAATGGTTTCAGGAAAAGTAAGAATGTTCTCAGCCGATGGAGGAGATGCCAAGGTCTGGCCCTCCCTGGGAGGGCTGCCTGTGCTCTCACCCTGCCTCCTCTTCTCCCTTCAGCCAAGGAGCTTCCTCACCCCCAGAAAAGGGGCATCACAGCCCGGGCAGTTCCACCACGGAGCAGGCACTCGTGTTTGCTTTCTGTTCCCAGCAGCCAGGAGCAGCTGGAGGGGAGGCCTCTGCTCAGCACATCTGGCTGACAAAGCCAAGCCAGGTGAAGGCAGCTCCTCGTGCCTGGGGCTCAGCACCTCCCAGCACAGAGATGGGGACTGAAGCAAAGCCCTGCTGAAGCACACAAAGCAGATCTGGGGCTTAGGAGGTGAGACAAGGTGTAATCCTGACATCCCATGGGGCTGTTGGATGCTGTCTCCATGCTCCTGCTGCAGGGCTGGGCAGAACTTCCCAGGGCCAGGTAAAAGGAGGATGCAGGCTCCTGGGTTTAGGTACCTGCCAAATCCACTGGCAGCAGAGCCAAGTGCACAGTCACAGCCCCAAAGCCTCCACCAAAACCCTCAACCCAAGCCCCTTCCCAGCTGCAGAACACATCTGGAGGAACCACAGCTCTGTCTGCACCAGAGCCTTGCCCAGCAGGTAAGTGGAGAGCATTCCCTGCATGGGAAAAGGAGAATGAGAACGCTCTGAGCCAGTGGCCAATCCCAGTCTGGAACACACCTGGGAAGTGAAGCAGCTTTGGACTCCAGCACACCCAAGGACAGGCTTCTGTGGCTCTGCACAGCACCTGGCACCTCCCTGAACATGGCAGAAAAGTCACACTTTCCTCTGAGAACAGCCTGTTTTGTGACACAGGGAGGGGCAGGGATGCTGTGCTCCCCTGCCTGGGACTGTGCAAGCACCCATATCCCAGGCATCCTGGGAGCTAAGCAACCTCCTCCCTCTGCTGACAAATTGTTGGAACAAACTGGGAAGTAACAGATCTCTTCACCTGCATTCTACCCTCTGGCACTTCAGCACAGAGAAGATCAGGTCATCCCCAGCCAGCAGCAGCACCACAGCTCCTGACCAGCATCACTCTGAGCCTAGAAACTCCTGTTAGTCCTCACAGAAGTTCTCCCTGGCCCAGCATTGCACGGGAAGGTGAGAAAGACTCGAGTGCACACGATGCTGCTGCCCACACAGCATCCCTTTCCAAAACCTGACACTTCTGCCCGAGGGCTGGGCCAGGCCTGGTCCCACCTGCAGCTGGTGGAGTGTCAGGACACGTGGCTGCTGGAGGGGGAAGCAGCTTGTGCCTGCCTGTCACGACCCATGGCTGCTGGGAGGAGGTCAGGGTGGGTGCTCCTACTGCAACACGCTGCCCGTGGGAGAAGGGCCAAGACTCGTCAGCCTCCCTTGGCATCGCCGTGCCTGTCTCTGCAGGAAACTGCCCTGCAGCCCTCCCGAGCTCTCAGACCCCCAGCCTGTACCCTCACCATGTTGGTGACACATCCCTCTTCTCAAAGCACCTCTGCCCTCAGACTGTCCCGCTGGGGCCAAGGGACACGTCCCCTGTCCCGAGGCAGGGACTCTCTGAGCGGACTGGCATCACCCAGGGTGACACATGGCCAAGGCAGGAGGGGGCTGATGGACCTCCCCACTCAGGAAAGCCAGCCACCACTTTGCACAATTGTGTCAGGATACACTGGAGCAGAAAGGTGTTTGGTTTCACTGCAGCCTTGGATCGAGGAGGATGGAAAGACGGATTCCGACCAACAGCTCCAAACTGTCCCTACAGGACAGTGGAAGTTCCAGAATTTCACTCAGTCAGGTCAAAGTCCTTGCTGGGTCTGTGACAAATTTGTGACTGGAGACTCTCACTGTGACAGAGGCTCTGACCGAGCCACAGGTGCTGGGCAAGCCTGATGAGCAGTCAGGAAAGTATTTACATCTCCAATGCCAATGAGACCGAAATCTGTGACCGATAAGGACACTTGCGCAGGGGCCACCACTGCCTCAGGGTCTCTGTCCAAATCCACAGGGCCAGCAATTAAAGGCAACCCCTCGTTAATGTCTGCAGGGAGAGTGAAGTCCATGGTTATTGCCTCACCAGAGTTCTGCAAGGTCTCCTGCTTCTCTGCCAGTCCTGGTCCCGCGGGTGGCAAAGCAAAGAGCTCGGGCTCAGAGGGGGTGGCAGTGTGGCGTGGGCAGGGCACGGGGACAGCGCCCGAGGACGTCTCCTCCGAGGGGTCAAAGGAGCAGTTTGTCTCCGAGGGGGTGCTGCACTCGTAGCCCTGCCCCGACTCGCTGATGCTGCCCAGGCTGCAGGCCGTGCTCTCCACGCTCAGGGGCTCTGCTCACGTGGGCACAGCCAGGAGGGAACAGAGAGGGGGACAAGGAAGAGAAAGCCACAGTGAGTTCACAGTGCCCCAACACCCGGGTCAGTCCCACTTAATCCCAACAGTATTTGTTAGATGGCACAAGCGTTTCTTTGTCACAGCAACCAAGATCCCCCATCAGCCCCTACCCAGGGAAGGCAAGATGCTGACAGCAGATGGGAGGCCATCAGTGTTTCTATGGAAATTAAAGGAAACCTCACAGACACACTGCAAGATAAGCCAAACCCTAAATCCTATCCCCTTGTGCCAACAACCCCTGGGAGCTGCCCACACAAAGCCTTCATCTGCAGTAGGACACTGAGGGAATGAACACATGTGGGGCTCCCTGCAGATCTTCTTGCAGCCAGCTCTGGGTGAAAGCAGCTTGCACCAGACTTCTGGAGCCTGAACCCAGCCTCTGGAGGAGCTGCCTGTGTCAGTGCTTTGGAAGCACCTCATTCAGGTACCCAGTGCACAATCCTTTTGTTTTGGGAGTGAGCTAGGCCACCCCTCCAAGCCCAACACAGGAACAACTGTTTTATAAAGTCACCTCTGGTCAATGCAGAGACAGACAATGTCAGCTTCTGCTGACACCAAAACTGCCTGGCAGACAGAAAAAATGGAGTTACCTGTGCTCTCAATTGCTATCTGATCTTGACCAAAGTGAGCATCCAGGCAGCCAGTCGCAGAGGGAATTGGGGGGGAGCTCCGAGAACGACTCGTGTTTTCCACTTCAACCCCATCCAGGTCATTGTCAGTGAAATCCCTGTGGGGAAAGAGAGAGAGCCTTGCCACCACCTGCTGAGCAGAGAGATGCAGGCAGGAGAAAGGGTGACTGGATTAAAACCCATCAACAAATAAAGCAATGGGACTGTAGAGACATCGCTAGAATGAATGTCCATCCCTCCCTGCTCTGCAGAGCCTGGTTTAGACTCTGCCCTGAGGGGATCTCAGGTAACAGTGTGGCCAAGACCAGCCCATGATAAACCAAAATGGACTCTCCAGCTTCTTCAAGAGCTCTGCTGCCCCCAGTTCTGTGAGCCTCAGCCTGCTCCAAAGGGAAATAAATACACGGGAACATCCAGTTTCATGGAATGACTGCAGTGGGTCATTAGTGTGCCAGCAAAGAGCAAGTGATGAGAGTATATTTTCCCACTCTGGGAAGATTTAAAATTGCAGGTATTTTCCTGTGTGGCATTTGAATTAGAAAAAAAAATCTAAGCCTTCATCTGATGTTTTTAATTGATTCAGCTTCAATATTTCATTTTGACCTATTAAGAGATTTCCGTTTCAACCTTTTTGAAAAGGTGTATTTTGAAAAGTACCTTCTGTAATTAGCATACATTTCAAAGGGAAGAATTTGCCTCAAAGGGAAATTAATTCAGGTTCCAAACCACCAGAAATAAGTGCATTTTTGAATTGAAAAACCTCCCTTCCCAAAACCTCATCAAACTGAGCTCTTTCACCACATCAGCTCTGAATCCCTATCCCCAGTCTTTTGTGGATGCATTTGATTGAAACAAAACTTGCTTTCGACACACAGAAAAGGAAAAGGAAGTCCACAGTTCTTTTATCTTCCCTCCCCACACCAAGTGAGTGTTTGTGCTCTGAGCACACCCCGTGCATCCCTCCATCCTCCCACCCGAGAAACCTTCTGGAGAAGAAAGCGCAGTCTGTTAAGCGGAGGTGCTTTGCAGCAGGAATCTTCACTGGGAGGTTAATATTACTAATTTTAGTGTGAGAATATTCCACGCACGTGGCTCCAGGGTGGAGGACGTACTTCTTCCTTCCTAGACGAGTCTGCTGAGTGAAGTAGTCATAACGCTCGGATTTTTTCCACATGTAGTAATACTCCACGCACTCGCCCACCGACCGCGTGCGGACCTGAGGAGAAACACCCCAGTCGGGACAGGCACCCCCATCCAGGTGCATCTCCTGGAGCAAGGAGCTATTTTCCCATTTAACCAGCACAGAAAATTAGAAGTGCATTACAGAGATTTACACTGCTATGGACACATTGCTGCAGAACAGAAGCACGTACTGAGGTTTCCGAGGTGGCCAGAGAAAGAACTCCCCACAGCACACAGCTGCTGTCACAGACCCGTGTGGGCCACACACACTCGTGCAGGACTTTCCTGTGCTTCCAGCAGCAGCACACTTAGCAGAGAGAGCAAACCTGCATCCATTGTCACTGGCCAGCGTCAACATGCCTACAATTAACCAGTGGTAGAACTGGACTCTCTGGTTCTGCCAACTCCCAGCACAGCAGCATGTCCCGGGGCCCAGCTCTCCCTACAACAGCATCTGCCATTCTAGAGGACCCCAGGGGACTTTACGAAACATCCACATGCTCAACTCACTCATTCACAGAAGTACTGCAAGGGCTGAGAGTTTGGAAAGAACTTTTGAGACTCCAGAAAGGGCTAATCAGTAATTAACTGACATCACTCATGCAGGTCAGTGGTGTTTGTGACTTCTCCCACCTGGAAAATAAGGCAGAGCAGGGCAGTGAACAGCCCATCACCTGCTGGCATGAGTCAACACAAAGCCTGGGATTGGAACTCGGCCATCCTGAACTCCCTGTGTCAGCCGAGGCCCAGAGCACACCTCTGGTGCCCAAGCACCTGCCTCCTTCCCCTGCTCCTCACCTGGGGGGAGCAGCCTTACCTTGTTTGCTTGGATAAGGTGAAAGTTTTTCCCATGGACCCTAAAGCCATGTTCAAAATTTCTACATTCTTCCTCGCTCCAGGCACAAAGCTCATCTGTAGCAGAAAGAAAGAATTGGAGGAGATGTGCAGAATCTAGAAAGAGTTGCATGTGCCTTGATTTATTATTCCCAAACAAGGGGGGTCCTCACCTCTGATAACCTTCACGTTGAACCGTAACCTTCGCAGTGCCTCTTCTGCATTGAAGTTGCATTTCACCAGCTCATACAAAGCCTGGGAAACAGAAGGAAAGCACTCACAGCACGTACCTGAGCACCACACCACAAACCAGCCTGTTCATGACTCACGTTTGTCTCTTAAAACTTCTACTTCCCAGGAGCCACCTTGCTGCTAACCCCAGCCTGACCACCAACAGAAATTATCCCACTTTTTAAGGCATTGGATTACAAACCCTGGGACTCAACAGATGCAATCCTACCAGAATCTAAGCTGGCTAGCTTGAAGTAAACACAGCTGCTCTGAAATGGTTGATCTGCTGACTTTCCCAGTCTTCCCAATGGGAGGGTAACCAACCTCCCCAGAACGCAGCTGGGCACACACCCTCACTTATCGACCAGGATCACTGGAGTTTGACCTCATTCTGCCCTCTGTAGGGAACGTGGCACTGCTGGGCCAGCACCACCTGGGTCTGTGTGGGCTGCAGGAAGCCCTGAGCTCACCTGCTCGTTGTCCTTGACCACCTCTCCCTCTGGCAGGCTGGTGCTGGACAGCTCGTCCCACTGCCGCTTCACAGCGCGGTACAGGAACTCTTCCACCTCCCTCTCAGGGAGGATGTTTGGGTCCCAAAGCAGCTGATCTTCATTCTCATAGGCTAACAGAAAAAGCACTGAAATAAGATAATCAAACAGAGAATTCTGCTGCTTTTTGAGAAGTGGTCTGCACGGACATGCACGGGGGAGACAGAGGAGGGAGGAAATCTTTGCTTGGTACTCCAGCTTGGCACTAGAGATGACAAACATCTCTCAAGGCACTGCATGTTCCCTCCTGATTTTGGAGGCAGATAAGCTCTTTATATCTGTTTTAGGGCCTTTGGCACAGGCTCAGCTTGTTTCCATTGTTTCAGAAAGGTTGGCTGACAAAGTTTTTGTTATCATATTCTCAAAGATTGCTGTTTTGATTAATTAATCCTGGCAAATAAAGAACATTTTAGCTTTCTTGTCCAGAAGCTCAACAAGCTGGTACTCATACTGCACTCATTACTGGACACAATCTGCAAATCAAGGCACCTCTGTCTAGTCTGCAGACATCCCAAAAATCAGAAAGAGATCACCTCCAGGGAGCACTGAATGACACTAACTCACTACTTAAGGAAGATGTCAGAGAGAATAAATCACAGCATCCCCAGAGGGGTGTTCCTTCTCTTTGGTTACAGCTGAGACCCCCTCCTGTCACACCAACCCAGTTCTCAGTTCTGTCCCTGTGCTCCCAGTCCTATTAACTCAGGCTCGTTTCAGCCAGTAAATCTGAATGCCAGCACTGAAAGCTGCTGAGCCTGGAGATCCAGAGCAGGACTGGAGAGCCAGAGCCCATCAGAACCTCCTGCCAGCAGCCCTACACCCAAACCAGGCACAAAGAAGAGGCTGCCTTACCTTTTTGCCTGTGCCTGTTTAAACGGAGGATGGGAACAGTGGCCTGGTACTGAGGTCCAACCATGATCTCCTGAAATCCCACGACAGAGATGTGAGAAAATTGAGATGGGAAATGCTCCACACAGGCTGTACTTCATGATTTAGGGACTACACCACTACAAGGCTGATTTATTTACTGGTATCCCCCTCTGTCAGTATTGTTTCTAGTGAACCCTGACTATTTTATAGGGTAACTAGGAAGATTTACTACCAACCAGATGATACTGTGGGGACCTTCAGCATTTACATAGTTTTAATGTAAAGGATCTATGGCAAGCAGCTAAGGTTGGAAATAAAGCAATGCAGAGGTTCTCCTGCAACCTTCACAGCCAGGATGAATTTGGAAGCCTGCTCCCCTCTTTAGAAAGATGGTTCCTTCTCAGTAAATCCTGCTGGGAATACTGCAGAGCATTTCACCTTTATAGGGCTACAGGCTGCAGATTTAATTTACCAAGGAACAACAGACTTATTTCCCTTATCTGACACAGAGGATAATTTCAAGATTATATTAAAAACCCCTCTTGTAACCCACATCTGCCACTGCCACCCACAAAATGCAAGGCATCAAGAAGCTAACTGGGGAAATAGCATAGTGCTTTGGTGTCATGCATTTTTCAAAGTCAGGAGTGCCCCTTCCCAATGCACTCAGGTCATTTACCTTCTTACACTCATTGGATGGGATGGAATCCACCTCTGAGTCCTCAGCCATGGAGGAAGCACATGGTGATGAACACGGCTCTTTGTCTTCATCAGCAAGGAAGTTGTTTGCTTTGTGGGAAAGGAAAAGATCTGTAGTTACAAATTTTTTATTCTGTTCCTTTATGTTCCCTCTCATTCCCTTCATTTTCTGTCCTAAAGTCCCTTTCAGCATGGTCTACAGTGACAACTTACCTGTATTTTAATTTTCTCACTTTAAGTAAAAGAATTTGGACACTTGCCACATGGATGGCCAACTTGGGGAAGCTCAGACTCCTTAATATTGCAAAACAGCAGAAGAAATAACATCCCTCCGTGCAGAGTCTCTGTCACGTGCTTTGGCTTCCCACATATTCCAACATTTAGGAACTGCCACAATACATCACTCCATTACTACTACTGAATTTATTCACTTGTAGAGATGTCAGATGAGGTACTGATCTTTCAGACTGCAATTACAGCAGGCAGCAAAACAATTCCCACTCTCTCTGTATTCTGAGAAAATTCTCCCCTCATCCCACTGCTCATCAACGCTCTGTCCTGTCCTACCCAAAGCCCAGTAACGCCTCTGCCATGCAGACAGTCCCTAGGAGGAAAAGTGGAAAATCTGATGTCAGGAGACTGACAAAATTAAGAGAACCATTCTCACCCTCCCCTGCACATCATATGTAAAAGTGAACAGCAGCTACTGAGGAACTAGTGACACATACAGCCAGGCTGGTTTGGGAATAAGTCCGATGCATCGTGGGACGTGACGGATGGAGTCAGATCATCAGCTGAAGATTGTGTCTCCTCCTCTTCTTCCCCTGAAAGCAAATCCTTCGCTATTTGTTCCTTTTAACAACAACAAGAAAGTGAAAAATATTTTTAAATTAAAAAAAATATACGAGGGGGAGTGAGGCCTAGAGTAAAAGCATTTTTGGCCAACAGTGGCCACATCCACAGATCTCTTCACCCTCCCACAGCTTGTCCAAAGACAGATTCTCTCTCACACTCCCACCACACCCAGACTATTTTCCCTAGAAGCACTTTAACAAGTGTCATGAGTGGCTTCTTATGGAAGCCAGACAGTATGAGCAAGCATCCCTTTCATCCCTGTGAGCTGCACTCACAGCAAGTATCTCAAAGATCCTGAAGGAGGAAGAAGGGAAAAAAACCCCAACCCCAAAAAAGTCTCCACTTTCTACAGACTTGAGCTAGAACAAGAGGAGCCATGGCTTGGTGCAAACTTTGAAGATATAAACTTTCCCTGGCTCTTCACACACCAGCATGGATGTGCCAATACTTTTAACCAAATCTCCATACAGATTTTTTACATTTTGAAACATATATCCTTTCTCCCTTCCCCTCTTAACACTTTACACTGGTGATTCTGCACCTGGTGTTCCTCACTGGGACACCAGAACTGGGCAGGCCCCTTCCAACCCCTCTGAAATGGGGGAACCTCAATCCCATGGGCAGACACCCAGGCAGAGGGCTGCTCTCACCTTATCCAGAGTCATATCAGGGAGGTTGGGAGTGATGTCATTGCTCTCACTGTCCTGCTCCGAGATGGGATCTGATGCCTCATAGCCATACAGTGCGAGCAGCTCCTCAAATGGCATTTCACTGCTCTGAGCAAGAGGAGGACAAAGCTGCATCAGGAAGAGAACAACCACAAGAGCACCACACCAGCTGGAACACAGGCAGAGGCAGTCAGGGCAACTCTGCTCCTCTGGGGGCTCTGAGCAGCCTCAGGTGTCACTGTTGGGACTCACTGTAACCTGTCCCTCTCAAAGGTATGGAAAAGCCAGGAACTTTCACCCCAAAGCATTTTAAAAATACCTTTATTTTTATTCTAGATTTCAAATAGGTGCCAGACAGCACAACTGTATTAAAGCAGAGGAAGGAAAAGAGCAAATCCCTGTACCACTCTTGTGCCTGGCCTGAAGAGACATTCCCTGTCACCAAGTTCAATTTGTGTTCCACTGAGGTCTCTGTGGGACCACCCACACCTGAAGTCAGGCTTAACATAGCAAACAAGCAAATCCTCCAGGTAATTTCCCTTCCCCTCCCCTGCTGCCTTTACCTGAGAGGCACTGAAGCTCTTCTCCAGCTCTTCTAAAGATTTCTGCTTCTCCTGAGTATCATCTTCCTCCCTTTCTTCCCTCACACCGTAGTTCTGGGAAAGGATCTCTGCCAGGTTCAGTCGATGATCAGCTGAGCCCATTGACACAACTGCAGGGATCAGAAGAAGTTGGACACTAGCACCACCATGGACCAAACCTTGAGATGCAACAAAGGCAGGGATGATCCCTTCTTGTGTGTGTGTGTGTGTGTGCAGATATGATAAGCTAGAGGAAGAGATTAGGCAGAACAGAGGGGAACAAAGATCACAACTGGCAGCAGTCACTTCATCAGCACCAAGCGTGGTTCTGTGCACATTTGAGTCCCACAACTGACTGGAAGCTGAATCTGAAGATTTTCTGTGTATTTGTATCTTACTCCTCACTGGATTTGCTGGTGTCACAACCTGTGTGCACACACTGCAGCCTTTCCTTCACCTGGGGGCAGTTTTAGGGTAATCACCCCTTGCTCAAGAATGATCTGTAGGAGCTTTGGCATCACCCCTTACTCAAGAATGGCTAAATATGTCTTTTTATCTCCCACTTTCATGGAATTCTCTTTGTCCCTTTTCCCTCCCTGCAGCCCCATGAGGTGCTTTTGTGGGATTGTTGCCAGTGCCATTGCACCTGTGTCCTTGGCCAGGGCCTTACCTGCCATGACCACGCTTGCAACGAGGATAAATCCTGTGAAATCTGGGAAGGGGTCTTGGGATACACCAATAAAAGTGAGGAAAAATGGGGGAAAAGGGTAATCACACCTTACTCAAGGTAATCACCCCTTACTCAAGAATGATCAAACAGACACCTGTAGGAGCTTTGGCATCTTTAAGCCTTTCCTCCTCTGTCAAACAGCATGGGAATCAACCAAGAGGCTCGGGAGGTGTTGCAAGGAGAAGGGAAGTGATCACAGTAACTTTGTTTCCTCTGGAAGCCAGACCAACAAACAGAGGGAGGTGAGCCTGGAGGTACCTGCAGCGCTCTGAAGGGCAGGATCTCCAGGACACAGGCCACGGGCTGGGTATGGAACCACCCTGGGGCTCTGCCGGCCAACAGAGGCCTTCAGGAAAAGAGAAAAACATGGCTGAGACAGCTCTCCTTAAAAACACACCACCCTTCCACCCACTTCACCCCACCAGCAAATTCACTGAAACTCAAAGCAAAAGTTACTCAAAGCCCCAGAGGGCAGTGTTAGGAACTGTGCTGCTCAAAAGAGCTCATCAGGTGTACTGAACAGTTCTTCCTGGCCTCCTCACCTTCCCCTCAGTCCATGTGTTCCCATTCCACCCATTTTACCTCCAGCACTCCCTTCACTACTTATCCCCCCAGAATCTGAGATCTCAGACCTTCCTGGCTTACATCTTCGCTTAAAAGAAGGACCTGGAGCCTCAGCTGTTGCTCTAAACACACACACTGTCTCTGAGCACAGCATTTTTAGGGACTGACCCTTCAGAGAGCAGCCAGCCACAACATCCTGGCTTCTCCCTGATGCCTCCACTGCACCCAGGAGCAAAGAAACAGCTGAGCAGGCAGAGCCCCAGAACAGGCACCTGCAGGGTAGCATTTAGTGCTTGGTCACAAGTTCAGGCAGCAGCATGGGCTGAGGAAAACAGCCCAGACAGAAAATCTGCTGCTCCTCAGGCTGCTGTGCATGTTCATCAAGTTCAGCCTAGGCAGGGAGCAAACAGGTAAACAAGCAAAGCTTTTGGGTGACTGACAGCACCTGACTGCAGAAGAAAATCCTGGAGTCAGTCCCCAAGTTCCCAGAGACATCTCTGTAAGATACTCAGCCATCAACAATCTCAGCTCTGCACCATCACTACTCACTTACACATTTACAGCCTTCCATAGGAGCCTCTTACAATTTATTTAAAACACAGTATAGCTTCAAATTAAAATCTATTCTCTAACAACAAAGCAAAGTATTTGCCAAAAAAAGCCACCAGAGACTGTGGGTTCCAATTAAGTTCCTTCAGCTATCAACATACAGACTGGAAATTCCATAATAACCAAGAAGATGCCTCCAGTCCATCATCCCCCAAGATAATCCCCCCAGAGACCACTCTGGCTCCAGAGAGAGCTCTACAACTGTGCACACGAAAAGAGAAGGGAGAAGTTATGGGATGATGAAAGGAGAAGGGGACAGACTCCATTTTGAGGATGGTCATACCAGGAAATGGCTCTGTAAGTCAGGAAAGTGTCAATGTGCCTTTGTTGGGCTTTGCTGGAATGTGACCAAGCACAAAACCCTCTTGGGATAAATCCTTCCAAGAAAACAAGAGTGGTTTCATGGAAGGGGTGTGGTGTACCCTTACTCCCTCCAGGTCTTGGACAGCCTACAGAACTCACTTTGCTCCAGGCAATGATCTGTAGATCAATGGCACCTCCTTGCCCGGGGATCAAAAAGGCCTCTGAAAGCAAAGATTGAAGCTGCTGGCATGGATGGGCTTGAAAAGGTGTCAAGATTACTTCAGGAATAAGGAGATCTCCTATTAATAACCAGGTGCTGAAAGTAGGAGGATTGGCCACTACAACAGTGTGACAATTCCATAACTAATCAAGAGTTTAATTTTCTGAAGCAGTAACAGAGCACCAGAGCAATGGGAATGCTGGAGTCACCATGGAATAACCAGCACTGCTCTGCTGGGGCTGAGGAAACAAGAAACAAGTGACAGACAAAGCAAATGGCCCATTCCATGCCCAAATTTGAACACATGTGGAACACAACAATCCCACAGATTACTCACAAATCCAGAAGACCACGGAAACAAAGAGTCAAAGGAATAGAAGAGAAAGGCAGGCCTGACTTAAAAATGCAGCTGATGACAGAATATTTCTGATTGCCCTGATTGCCAGTGCCGTGGGATGTAGAGTTACTTGGTCTGAAGGTGAGGTAGGTGCAGCCTGACACTTCAAATCCAAACACCACACAGGAGGCAGAAATGCAAGAGCATGGCATGCACCAGAAACACTGAGAATGGTTCTGGCCAGGGAGTCACTGCTCCTGCTGCTGCTGAGGGATTCCATGAGTTATTCTTCAGTTATTCTCCCAGTGCACTGTGATGCTGGAAATTGGCTCCTATGCCCATGGGGCATTTAATCTTGAGGGGGAAAAAAGGAGATTAAATTCCTTTAATTTCACTTTACCATCCCCAGCACTGTTTTCCTCCTCTCAGCTTCTGCTGCTCAGGCATAACTTCCTCTCAGAAGTTACACTGAGGCTGGTCAACTACTCACGCTGATGTTTGTATTTCTGGGTGACTCCTGCACTCCCTCCTTAGGTGTGGACTCAAGGCTTTGAGCCCGTGGAATGAAGCTCAGCCATCATTTAGGACACACAGGGCAGAGTCTGAGCTCTCTGCCCTGACAAAGTCGTTTCCCAGCGTGAGGTCAGTTGTGTCTACCCTGAGAAAACCCTCCACACTGAAGCCACTCTTGCAAAAAAGTGAGGAAAAAAAAAGAAATTTCCCTTTCCAGTGCTATCCTTCAATAACTAACATAGTTTCTTGAGCCACTCTAACACGTATTTCATATTCAGTGAGAAGCCTTCCTGTTTCCTCTGCCTTGTGCACACTCCTTGGCCATGGGGCCATTTTCCACAAACGCCAGCTTAGCCAGAGGGAAGCTGCAGGGATGGAAACAGATTTATCCTGCAAGTTATGTCTCTGAAAGACCAAAGAATGAACAGATGACACAACACACAGATGACCTTCTGCACTGCCCATGAAGATCTGGGCTCCATCACACCTGTGCAGATGCTCCACAGCCAAACCTCATCCAAGAGACAGTGACAATTCCTGGATGTCCCCTGGACAGACCTCTATGAGCCACAGACATGCAAGGCAGGCCCAAAAACATGTCCAAAAAACACTCTGGCACAAGTGAATGCAACAACCTGGGTGCTCCACCAAAGGTTAAAGCATGGTGGGTGGGCAGACAGGCCAGGCAGCATCTTCCTCATGTAGAACACTGAAATAACCTGGAAGAGAAGCCCTGCTTTCAGACAAGATGCTGGCAGTGCCAATGGGGATCTGAGATGCTGCCACAGAGTACCTGGAAATCTTCCCAGCACCTTTTTTCCATGTTGTGCCCACCATGAGGGTCATGCCATAGAAATGAAGTGTGCATGTGTCACAACAGCCATTACAACAGGTCAAGGATATTTGAGGGACATGGCAAGACCTGATGGGCAACGGCATCACCAGCTCGAAGTGTGACGGAGCAATGGCAGGAACGTTTCAGCACAGGACACCAAGGCAAACACGACATGGCAATGGGGGAGGCAGTGGGGGGTCCCCACCTGGCCCCCAGGCAAGGTGCTGAGACCCATCCTGGCCACCCAAACCAAACCAAGAATTCCGGACATGTTCCTCAGCCCTCTGCCATTCCCAGGACCTGAGCTCAGCGCTCAGGCTGCCTCTCACCTGAGAGCCCCATCCAACAGCTCCACACCCCTGAGCCCATCTCCAGCGACCCCAAACAGCGCCGGGCCCTGCTGGGCCGCAGCCCCGGGGCTCCCGTCCGCTCTGCCCCCGGGCCTTCCCCCAGCCTCTCCCCGCGCGGC
>QUSF01000194.1:215926-241321 GCA_003676055.1 Chloebia gouldiae | reverse complement strand
GCGGGGGCGGGGCCGGGCCCGGCGCGGGCCGAGGGGCTCCGGGCGGGGGCCGCAGTCGGGGCTGCGCCGCGCCCGGGGCGGCCTCAGGGCGAGGGGCTCCGCTCCTGTCACTCGTGTCACCCCGGCCTCGTGTCACCCGGGGCGGCCTCGGGACTCCGGGGCTCCGCTCCCGTCACTCGTGTCACCCGGGGCGGCCTCGGGGCTCCGGGGGCTCCGGTCCCGTTACTCGTGTCACCCGGGGCGGCCTCGGGACTCCGGTGCGGGTCGGCACGGAGGGAGGCGAGTGGAGGCTGCCCGAGTACCGGCTGGGGCGCTTGGTCGCTGCCGGGACCACCGCTGTGAGGCCCCGCGGCTCCAGCCCCGCAGAGGAATGAATGCCCCGGGCAGTGCTGGGTCCCTCCGGCCGGAGCAGGCCCAGGGACGGTCCCCGCCTCCCCCGGGCCACGGGGACGCAGCGGGGACCGCACAGGTCAGACGGAAAGCCGTGCTCACAAGCCCGGCCTTCATGTATCACGAAGCTTGAGCCTCCAGGGAGCACTTTTAGGGATCCTCACTGATCACTCCTGTGATTAAAAGTCACTGCATGTCCGAGTTCACAGAAGAGGGAGATAAGGGCCGGAGCCCAGAGAGAAGGCCTATTCCAAGTTCCCATTCCCAGTTTCCAGTTCCCATTCCCAGTTTCCCATTTCCATCCCCATTCCGGCTGTGCCTCACAAGGACTGGGGTGTAGGCACTATCTCATCGTTCCTTGCTGTGGCTGTGCTTCCAGAACCTCAGAGATGCACTTGTGGAAGCTGCCTGATGGGTATTTCCAGCTCTGTTTAACTGGTGACAACCCCATGCTTCCACAGAACAACGTTCCAGCACAATGAATGAACCCATCTCCAGGGATTCCTGAAGTGAATGGCCCTGCCAGGCTCCCCTCCATCCCCACAGCCCCTCAGGAACCCCCTGATCCCTCAAGGAGTCCAGCAAGGCAGCCTTCCCTCAGGGTGTGCAGTGACATGGTGCACAGGGACATTTGCCACCAGATCTCACCATACAAGGGGTCCTGTGGGGCATCATCCAGCTCATGCCAGTGCCTGTGCCTGGATCTTCCTCTGGCTGTGCCCACAGAGGCCCCGTGCTCAGTCTCTGGGAGCAGCCTCTCCACCCTGGCAGCTGGCTCCATGCTGGGTTTTGCTCATGCTTCTGAGCTCAGGAAGCAAAGTGTTATCAAGTGCTTCTGAAGTGGTGGTGGCCCTCGAGCTGAGAACCAAAGCACTTCACCAGCCCTTTGTTCCCTTGCTTGGAGCTGTCTGGCTCTTCTCAAAGGACTAACAGTTTGCAGATGCTGTTTGTTCAATAAAAAGAGTAACCTCGCCTCCAGCTTCAGAAAAACGTCTGCAAAAACTGCTGATTTCTGCCTTGTTCCCAGCAGTGCATTTGGGTGCTCTGTCACCACAAAAAAAACAGAGAGGTTGGGGGTTTGTGTCGAGGCCTGAGGTTTGCCTCGAGGCCTGGGGTTTTGGGTTAAGACCTGGGGAGATCCCCACCGGTTATAATCCTGGAGCAGCGCCCTTGCCAGCTTCTGCTTCTCCAGTTTATTGTTTGCACTGACAGAACCAGGCTGAATCCTTGAGCAGCTGCTCTTCCCTCAGAGATCAGTGAAACACCTCTCAGGAGACACCTCCACTGGCCAGGACATCGATTTCTGTCCTCAGAAGGACCAGGCTCTGAAGGCAGCACATTGCCCATCCCTGGTGCCAAAGCCATCATCCTAAATCAGAGATTTTAGTGCCTGACATTCAGCATTCCGAGATTTTCAAAGGCGTTTAAAAAAAAGCCTGAAGGGCAGTGGAATTCCGGCTGGTTCAGGCTCTGCAGGTGTTTGGGAGTGATTGGTCAGGACACTCCCACAGCAGCTCTTGTACAATTGCTGCTCTGTGGACAGAGACAACAAATCCCATATGGGTGAAGTGGCTTTGGCTGAATCCTGGGTTGATCTGCCTACAAAACCAGGGTGATCTTACACCCTGGTAAGCAACTCTGCTTCTTGGAAAAGCTTTGCAACCCTGAGACAAAGGGCAAATTCTTTTTCTTTGATGCGGCTCAGCCACGGAGCGTTTAGCCACAACGGATGGTAGATAAAGAAAAGTTTACAAGGGTTAAAAAATCAATGTTGCTAGGAGGTGTCAGTATTGGCAAAGGACTGACTCTGCCTGGGAGGGGTGAGGTTTGTTTGGGGCTGTGCCCTGCCGTGGGAGCAGGATGGGCTCGACGCCGAGCAGGGCACAGACAAGCTCGGACTATAAAAAACTGTGTTTCCGGTCGTTTGAGGCTGCTGACAGACAGAGCAGCTCCAAGGCTTAACAAAGCAGCTGTGAATTAGGCTTTGGAGAAGCATCAGTTCTCACCAATGCTAGATGGAGCTCTGCTACTCCAAACACCACACCCGTGTGGGCTTTCCGATGAGTGTTCACACTTCTGAGCCGTGCCGGTGTCTCAGGATCCGCCGTGGCTGTCCGCTGCCCAACACAGCTTCCAGGGGTCTTTTCCAGGTTTTCTGAGGCTGGGATGGCTGGGTCAAGGTGAGCATCATGGCTATATATTGTAAATGCAGGTGAACCCGGTGGGAAGAAATGCTGATGTCTGACTCCAGTTCGGAAGGCTGAATGATTTCTTTATTATAACTATATTATAATACATTAATATACTATTTAAAGAAGATACTAAAACTACAAACCTACTTTTTCTAACTACTATATCTAACTAACAACTCGTGACCCTCTGTTGAGAGTCTAGACTCGGGTGGATGGGATTGGCCATCAGGCTCAAAAAATCCTCACCAGAATCCAATCAAGCCATCACCCCAGGTAAACAATTCTCCAAACATATTCCACATGGGAAAACAAGGAGCAGAAATAGAAATTGTTTTCTCTTTCTTTCCTCTGTGCTCTTCTATGAAAAATTCTGAAAGAAAGAAGCATGTGCCTGCAACAGCTATATAGTTCCCTTCTCATCCTGTTCTCCTCCCAGCCTGCCTCCCTCCCTTCCTCTTTCCACTTCAAGTCGTCACAACCCACAAATGGAATTTATTTACAATCAAAATACTTATCATGGTCTCTGCAGGGCTCACAAAAATGAGTGTGATATCTACAGATGTAAATCCAGTGCAGGCTCGGGCTTGCACAATTGGGATGAGTCCTGCAGGTCAGATGATGCCCAGGCTGCCACCCCATGTGCTGAAATCCCAGCTGGCACCGCAGGGTACAGGCAGGAGGATGTGGTTTGACAGCAGCTCAAGTGAGTTTCGCAGCCTTTGTGCTGCCACAGCTGCCAAATAAACAACCCCTGGGATGGCCAATCCTTTCAGGATGTCAACATTCCAAAAAGGCCAGGCAGAGAGGACAGGAATGTTTTATCCTTCGTGTGCTCTGCTGTGTGGTGACAGCCAGAGGGACACCTAGGGGACAGCAAAGCCACACAAGGCCTCTGCTGCCGAGGGACACTCGGGTCACTGGCAGTGTCCCCCTGACCTGCTGCTTCCCCACAGCTTTTGGCTTCCATGGGGTCAATCCTGCAGTCAGTGAAGCTCCTGCATTTGACATATATGCTGTGATTCTTGCTGGTGTCAGTAATTAATTGCAGATGCTTGATGAGAGGTGCGTGGAAGCCAGCCATGCCTGGGTCCCTGTGCCCCTTTGCCAGGGCAGGGTCTCCATGTCCCTGTGGCTCAGGGCATCCCAGGAACCCCTCATCCACCTGGCTGGGCAGCTTGACCCTCTCCAGCCTTGTGTCTGTCCCCAGCAGCCCTTGGCTGGGCACACAGGTGTGTTTATTTACCTGTGCCCGTGTCCTAACCCCCTGCCCACCATTCCCTCCATGCTTCCTGGGGGCTGTGGGTGTGTAACCCCCCGAGGGAGGGAGCTAAATGAAGGAGTGCTGATGAGGAACTCATTAATTCTGGTGCCTGTCAGCCTCACACGATGATGATAAAATGCTGCATCCTTCTGGAGCAGCGGGAGGTGGCAGCAGGACCGGGAGGGAGCAGCTTGGCCATCCCACAACCCTCCCTGCAGCCAGGCCCCCCATCCTGCACCCTGACACAGAGCTGCATCCAGCCCTGTTCTTCCCCTGGATCACCCAGGAGGGGTAGGAGTGTTGTGGAGTGGATAAAGGTGGGTTGTGCAGCCACCACGTCCACCACAGCTGCAACCCTGTGGCAGCAGAGTTTGGAGGGATGTGTGGGCTTGGATGGCACCTAGAATGGGGATGATGCCCGCCTTTACAGCCCCAGGAACAGGGATGATAACCAGGGATGATACCCTTCTTATCAACCCCTGGAATGGAGGTTATGCCATCCTTTCCAGCCCCTGGAATGGAGATTATGCCATCCTTTCCAACCCCAGGGACAGGGATGATGCTCTCCTTTCCAGCCCCTGGAATGGGGATGATGCTCTCCTTTCCAGTTCCAGGAATGGGGATGATGCTCTCCTTTCCAGCCCTAGGAACAGGGATGATGCCCTCCTTTCCAGCCCCAAGAACAGGAATGATGCTCTCCTTTCCAGCCCTGTGCACACACAGGTGCTTTGCCTTGGCCAGCATGTGACCACATGCCCGGGTGTGCCACTGCACGGGGTGGCACCTCCCAGGACACCAGCCTGTGTTGCTCTGGCTGCCTGGACTCTGACAGAGGCTCTGGCAGCATTCCCAATGAATTCAGTGCTGCCCTTCACATCAAACAGCCACAGGAGAAGGCATTTCTCGTCCCCATCTTTATTCAATGTGCCAAACACACCACTCCCGGGCCTCACACTCACAACATATTGTTCACAGCTGCAGCTTCAAAAGAACCAGGGGAGAAAGAGGGGGGAGCTTGTGTGGGAGGCATGGAGCGTGCTGGGGCTGCTTGTGGTCACCAAATCCCATCAGGGGGGAGCTGAGAGCCCCTGGACATCACTCCAGCTCTGCTCCCCCGAGCTGCTGGGACCTGGCTGTCCCCAGCCATCCTGCGAGGCCATGCGAGGTGCCTCAGACAAGGTCTGGGGCTGGTGGAGCAGAGGGGGAGGAGGTAGATGGACAGCAAGGGGGTTCTATCCTACTCACAGCTGCCTCTTTCCCCTCCTGTTCTTCCCTGCTCCACTCTCAGCCCAGCCCCATCCATCTTACAGGACTGAAACCCAATTAGGGTGCCAGGGAGGGGGTGGTGCAGTGGCAGAGATGTCCATTAGCCTCGGGGATGGAGATGGAGCGATAGGAGCTCTAATGGCCTCACCAGGACTCTGATGACAGCCTGGCTGCCCCAGCTGCAGCGGCCCCTGACACCAGAGCGGTTCAGCCCTGGTTTGCAGCCCATGACAGGGATCTCGATGCAGATTTGGCCTCGTGTGTGCTTGCACGACTTAAAGCCACTCCAACACCCACAGGAGCTGCCCCAGGGGTGGCCCAGCCATCTGATTGTAAAGCAGCCCAGAGCTGATTCCTCCTCACCCTCCCTGGTCCCATTGGAAGGATATTTGGCAGTGGAGCCTGCTGTGCTCTGAAGTTTAATTAACCCCGTCTCCCCCTGAACAGGCTTCCCCTCCCCACTCAAATGCCACAAATGATCCTTTGCAGATGCTAATCTGCAGAAGGGAAAAATAAAAGATTCCACATTTAATTGCAGAACATAAAGATATTACAGGGTCATTAAAACACCATGAATATGGAAATGAAATCCACAGGCATCCATGCAGATAATGGCAGGGAAAAGGGAGTTGCAGGTGAAGCTGAAAGGTGGAAAGGTGGGAAGGTCAGCTCCATCTGGATGCATCATTAACCCCACTCCAGGCAATCTCCAGTGGCCAGGGGGTGTCTCGGGACTGCAGCAGGGGGAGGGTGGTGCTGCCCTGGGCAGAGGCCAAGTGGTGAGGGTTGGCCCTTGCTCTGGGGGTTTTGGGGATCAGCCTCTGCCTGCAGCTGCAGGAACCTCCAAACATGGCTCAAATCCCCACCAAACCTGGGCTGTGACTGGACCGTGGGACCCAACCACTCATGGAGGGAATGATGAGGTGGTTTTGCTCTTCAGGGCCTCCTTCCACCCCGGGCTGGCTGTGGAGCCAGACTCAGCCCCCTGTGTGCCTCATTACTGGGTTGATCCCAACACCCTGTCTCCCCTCCACCCCAGCTCCCTCCTGCTGCTCTCGCTGCCGGCTTGACACTGACGTGAGCTGCTAAGTGGAAAAAATTAATAAGGGGCCTCGCTAATTGGAGCTGAGACACCAGGAAAGAGAGAGGCACAGGCCAGGGTGGCCAGTGAGGTGTGGCAGGGCCAGTGGGCAGGGTGCTGCTGGGCCACAGCCACCTGGACTTGGGGGCTTTTTGCCGTGCCCAGGGCGCTGCTGTGCTTCTGTCCTTGAGGTCTTTGGGACATCCCCAAGGAGCTCCAGCCCTTGGCATTCGAGTCCTGCCTGATGGGAGGGCATGGGTGAGGAGGGCGTGGTGCTGTTGACACCTCGGGATGCTCGGGACCCTCCAGACCTCCAGCACAGCGCTGCGGTGCTGTTGTGCCGAGCTCCCAGCAGCAGCTTTTGCCTCCAGGGAGAGCGTGAGGAGGAGAAAAGCAGATTAGAGTTATCGCCGCATCTCCTCGCTGAGCTGAGAGCTAAATGTCAGATCACATCTGACACAGCTCCGAAGGGGAGGGCCGGGAGTCCCGGCGCACCCCTCATCTCGGGGGGCACCTCTGGGGGCACGGGCAGTGGGGCTGGCAGCCGGACGCCGGCCTTCCCCCGGAGCAGAGAGGGGAGACGGCTGCCTCGGGGTCCCGCTGCCTCGCCTGGCTGGCACAATCCCAACCGCAGCCCCAGAAACTTTCCTCCTCCGGTTCCCATGGAAACCAGGAATTTGCTTCTCCCCAAAGTTGAGCTGCGTGCCTGCGCTCTCTGCCCTTCTCCAGAGCCCCACGGGACGATGGTTTGGGGGGAGCTGCTGGTCTGGTTGGCGTGGTGCCTCGGTGTCTGCGGAGCTGGGGCAGCACAGACACCCAGCCCGGGGTGTTCCTGTGCCAGAGCAGGGTGTCCCGATAGGCCAAGGAGGAGGATCAGAGGATCATCACCTGCTCAGCACACTCTGTCATCTCCACAGCTCAGCCAGAGAAAATGAACAGCCTGCAGGGAAATCAGCCCAGCAGAGTGACCAGAGAGCCCTCGCTCCAGCCCCAGCCACCGTGCAGAACATCCTTCACCCCTGCAAAGGATGGACGGCAGCGGGAGCCAGCCCCGCTGTGGGCTCCAGCTGGGAAGGACGTTTGGGGAGTGATTTGAGACGGTCCATCGGCAATCAGAGGGTTTCAGCGCTCTGCTCACCTCCGGCCTGACATCTGCTCTGATGAAAGGAAAAGCTTTCCCCATCCATCAGTCCTGTGGGCTGGCAGCAGCTGGCATCGGGCACCAGCCCTGGGGGCACTGAAATCTTGAGGGCTGAGCTGCGGGAGCTTTTCCGTGGGATAAGTGTGGAGGAGTCAGATTTAGACAACAATGACTAAAACTGAGCTTCAGTAAAAATTAACTCCAAAGAGGGGAATGTTCCAGGCGCTGCCATTTGCTGTCGGTAAAAATAAACCTGCAGGTTAAACACAGCCTTTTCCTTCTGGGTGCTCACGTGCCAGATCAGGGAGCTTCCTCCTGCTGAAATGGTTAAAAAAACATAAAATCACAGAGGACCAGCTCTGCCCTGCCCTGTTGAGCATCATCCCCATGGCTGAGATGGGGTCCCCAAGGCCCTTAGGTACTCAGGGGTGCATCAGGGCTGGGGTCACCTTGTTAGCAGAGTTTTGGGGTGCAGCAAGCATCTGCTCCACATTCAAGAGCTGGAGGGAGCTGGAAATGTCAGGTGGTTTTTAGGGCTCACTGGACAGCTGGCAGGGCCCATCCCTGCACCAGCAGCACCTCCCAGCCACACAGCCCCCCTCCCAGGGCTGACTCCTTCCCTCCACCTGCCATTCTCACTGGGGTTTTAATTAGTGCTCCTCTGTATATTCAGCAAGCAGGAGCCCGGAATGGAAATGTACAGGTGTCCCCTTGATCCAGTTTCCATGGTTGCCGCATCGAGGTGGGGGCTACATCTTTTTTTTTATATTTAATAATTTTATTACAGTGGCTTCAATCCACTGGCAAAGAAGGGAAGGGGGGAGAATGTGGGGGAATAAAAAATGCTGGATGAAAAGGCCATGTTCCTGTGGCTGGGCTTATTTGCTGTCATTCTTTTTCTCTTATTAGCAAGCGCTGTTTTCCAACATGCTCAAAGTCCAAGAGCTCACTAACGAGATCCCAGCTCTCTCTGGTATGGGGGGAACAGCCCAGACAGCCATGCTGGAGCCACACAAATGTCTGTGGGGCCACCCCAGAGGCCAACGGAGAGGAGCAGGACGGGCATCAGGGACACCACTGAGCTATGCTGACGTGTCCTCATCCCTGTCCCCATCCCCATGTCCCTGTTCCCACCCTCAGTCCCCTGCCCCATCCTGTGGGATTGGCCCTGGCATCCCTCACCAGCACAGCAAAGCCCACGAAGGTTCCCTGGCCACCCCCGAGCATCTCTTGGGGACACTGGGTGGGTGCTGCACTGCCCTGTGCACGAGGAAAGGCCAGGGCAGAGGTCCCACAGCCCTGCCAGGGAATTGGGCTCGTGTTCCGGGACTGGCAGCGCCACAACCTCCCCTCCCTGCCCCATCCTGCCCCGCTGTGGGGGCACTCGGTGATGGTGGTGGCTGCTCTGCATGCCAGCACCACAAACTCTCATCCTTTCCTCTCACCAAACCAGTCTCGATCTCCTCCGGTGCGACCAGTGCAGTGAGTGAACGTGCCCATCTGTCACCATGGGATTATTTAGCCCCGGCCCTGCCTGTGAAAGCAGGCAAAAATCTTCTCTGTTTACCCGGAACTCAGGATGGGTTTCAGCTTTTGTGCAACGGGCGTTAAAAATAACACAGAAACGGCATGGGCCCAGGAAAAATCCTCTCTCCTTGCACTGCACTGTGCAGCTCGGCTTGCCAAGTAGGAAGAAATCCCCTCTCCTCCTGGCAACGTCCCGCACTGTGGCAGGCAAACACACACGCCGAGCCACGGACCTATTAGTCACCAGTAAATGTTCTTTTCTCTCCCGATTTGTTTCCCTTTAAGCTTGATGTTTTCCTCTCCTGCTGCCCGGGCCTCGTTAGGCTGCAATTAAAGCCAGGAATCAAAGCGGCATGGTGCAATTAGAACTCGGGGCGGGATGCGGGATGCCCCGGGGAAGCCGGCAGCCGGCGCTGGGCTCCGCTCACGCACAGCCGCCTGTCCCCTGCGCGGCCCCGGGGAGCGGTGACAGTGCCAGGAGGCAGGACAGGCTCAGGATGAGCCCGGCCGAGCTCCGCTGTGAAGATCTTCCGTCGTTTTCAGCGTCACCAGATCTGGCACCTGGAGGATGAGCCGAGATGTATCCACTCCCAAAACAAGATGAATTTTCCTGACTGTGAGAGTCGTAAACACGCGGAGCAGCTCACAGTGGGGAAGAGACGCTGCTCACCGTGCCTCTACACTGAGATTAAATCTCCGTCGTGCCAGGGGAGGGCTGTGCCCATCCCTGCACAGGATCCTCCAGTCCCCACGGCCAGGGGGACACGCTGACCGCTGCTCACTGCGCCCTTCCCCGTGGCTTTCCTTGGGGACAGTCCTGAGGATGCAGCTCCCACACCCAGAACCTGGAGCCATCCTGCTGGCTCGTGTCCCTGTGCCAGGGAACGACTCAGGGAACAGCCAGGCCATTGGTGTCCTGCTCCTGGCCAGGGACGAGTGGCCTGGATGGAGTCCAGGACATGGGCTCGGGGCACCGCCCGAGCAGCAGCATTGTCAGTGCCCGGTGAGCTGTGACAGCAGCCTGGACACAGCATGGCAGGGCTAGGTGCTGCTGTGGAAGGGTCACACCAGCAGCATGCTGAGCCCTTGGGCAGGGCAGGGCAGCACCAGCCAGCTCCACCAGCACCCAAGCCACCGCCACAGCAGCTGGCCCAGCCCAGCACCAGAGCTGGTGCCCACGTGGGAACTGCTGGAGCTTCTCACAGAGCAAGGCTGAGACCACCAGAGAGAGATCCCCTGCACCCATCTGTGCCAGAAAACACCAGCAGCACCCCATCGTAGCTCATCTCCCCACTGCTGGGGCCTGGCCCAAGAGCCGCCCCACGCAGAGGCTGCCCCAGCTTTGAAAATAGATAGTAACAAGTGAGCGCGGGCAGCAGAAGTAGCAAAGCATATGGTAGGTGTTGGAGTTTATTCCTGTCGGTGAGTGTCAGCAGCGACAGACGGCTGGGGGTGGCGAAGCGAGAGGTTTGGGTAGGCGCCCGTGCAACACCACCCCACAGACAGCGCAGCTGCGGCGAGGGTTGGGACCCTGCCACCCCCTGCCGTGTGCCACCGCCGGGGCACCCGGCCCGCGATGCTCTCCTGGCGCCCAGCAGCGCAGCTCGGGGCTGTCGGAGCCCCCTCCCTGCACTCAGGAGTGTGCCCGAGGCACCCTGAACCCCCCACAAATCCACAACGTGTTCAGCTGCTTCCAGACTAGCCTGTGGGCCCCATCTGCCCCAGCTGAAGGTCACCTGCCTGATCTGGAGGGACGCCTCGGGGAGTGAATGGCTGCTCTCTGCTCCCAGCTGCGGCCACGGCTGCTCCATGGCACTGCCCGTTCAGCCCAGCCTGGCCCTGTGGCACTTGGAGGCTCCCATGGATTTGCCTTGGTGGCCAGACCCGCTCTTGCCACCCGACTCCTCTGCCGGGAGATGGGGTGGGCAGGTAGCCAGCGGCAGTGGGAGGGAACAGATTGGCCACAAAAAAGCGCGTCAGTTCCCAAGCGGCAGCTCGGAGCAGGATCTCCTGAGGGTTTATACCTTGTTTGTCTGAGGGTCTGGGGCTGTTTAAGGACTCTTGCAGCAGCGTGGTGATGTGGGGCTGGGAAAGGTGAGCCCCCACCCCCGCAGAGGCTGCCAGCAGGACTGTGGAGCTCCTGGTGTTTAGTGGCTTGGGCACTGCTGCGGCCTCGGTCACCTGGAGCATCCCATCCTGCCCAGACTGGGCAAGGAACAGCCCTGGCAAGCCCTGCAGACAGAACACATCCTCCCCTGGCACAGGTGAAGCAAACACTCGCCCAGCAGCAGCTCACCTGTGGCTCCTGCCCTTGCTAATTGCAGTGTTCTTATTTCACACCGATGTGCTTGATAAGATTAGCAATTACAGAAACCTCATACGACAATTGGTCTGGGTCAGGAGGGAAATTGGACGGAAGTGCAAATGGGAATTAATTATAACCTGGCAGTGGATGGGTTGGAGGGTTTGAATCTGTATTTTTATGTATTTCTCAGTGCAACCTCTGGCTCTGCCGCAGGTGTGAAGGGTGCCAAGGACTTCACTGCAGCAAAGACGTGCTCACTGCTGGGACAGAGCTGGGACTGGGGATGTCACAGCACAGCCCTGGGCTGGGATCCCAGCGTTGCCCTGGCGTGGGCGAGTGTGGCCGCGGCATTGCTGGAGATCCCTGCCCTTCCTGCTCCCCGCCTGGCAGCTGCCGTTGTTATCTCCATCGCCATGGCAATGCCAGCCCGGCTCCCACGGCGTGTCCGCCTGTGCCTCCGCCAGGCAGGAGCGGTCCCACGCCGGGCTGGAGCCCCGCTCCCGCCACAGCCCACCCCACTGAACAGCCACAGCACAGGCAGCGGGGTTAGCACAACCCCAAAACGCTCTAGGGAGGCAGATGGACGTGTCCCCTCACCCGAGAGGTGAGGTCTGGGTGGGAAGCAGGGGGAGAAGGAGAATCTGCACCTGGAACACCTCCCAGCCCTTCCCTGCTGCATCCAGCCAGGTGCCCTCCACCACAGCAGGACCCCTGTGCCCCACAGGGCTCAGCCCCCCTGTGCTGCTACCAGCCCGTGGCCCCAAATGCCGTATGGATCAGCACCCAGCTGCACTGATATTAAAGTGTTTCCCAGCAGCAGCTGGCGTTTAACAAATCCTCCTGCCTGCTTATTTATGTCATTTCTCGCCCTCCCACCTGGGCCTTCTTGATGCTTTGGGAATTCTGCAAACGTTTTAAAGGCAGCATTTCAAAGTCCACCCGGCAGCTAGTGAGGAGCCGGTCACTAGAAAGGGTGAGGAGAGGCAGGGAAGATCTTCCACCCTGCAAGGCAGCCGCTGCTCTCACCCTCATCCATCCTTGCATGGTCCCTGCACTCCCCCACTGCAGTTCCTTGTGTTCTGTACACCCACCCTGGCCCCAGCCCCAAGTCTAGGCTAGATCCAGGGGCTTGAATTAATGGGGACAGGGAGTCCAAAATGCCATTTCTCATCCTCTGGTTGCCTTTTCCTGGCTATGGAGGCAAGATCTGGGCACAGTTCCCTGTGTGCTGGGCAGTTCTGCTCGCCCCAGGTACACCCTGGCAGCTGCTGCCACGGAGCTGCATTTCAGCAGAGTGCCAAGTGCCTCCGGGCTGACAAGGAGCTGGAGGACATCTCTGCTCCCGGCAGGCTCTTGGAACCCCAGCCCGGGGGTTTCCGTGTCTCCTGGAGGAGCACAGAGTGCTGAGTGCCCCGGGGGTAACGCCGGGGTGTCACTCTCCACTGATGTGACTCTCTCGCCTGATGTGACTACAAGAGACTGTAGGATTCAATTAAGTTCTGCTTTCCTCCCAGTAACAGTGGGAGTCTCTCCTCTCCCCTTTAAGGCAGACACGCTGCCATGGAAGACAAATGCTTGCAATAAAGCGCTGGAGCGCGATGCCGGGGGAGGCCGATGCTCCCTGCAGCCGGCGCTGCCCGGATCGCGTCCGCCGCTTCCCCGCGCCCTCCCCGCGCCTCTGCACGCCCGGTCCCGCTCCAGCCGGCCCGGCCCGGGTGTCCAGAACCGTGTGGCGGAGTGGCCGCGGGCACCGGGCTGGCTGGGGCGCAGGACCCGCAGGGCCACCCCCTTTCCCCGCTGGAGCCCCCCCGCCACCGGCCGAGCGTTGCCAGGCAACGGGAAGATGCTTTTCTGACCGAAACGGGAAATCGGCAGCCGGGGTTGGGGGTGGGGGGAGGGAAATGGCTGGGCTGGGGCTGCCCGCGGGAGCACGCGAGGCTCCCCCGGCCTCAACAGCACCCAAAAAATCCAGAGAGGAGAAGCAGCCGTCGCAGCCCTGCTCAGCCAAAACTGCCAAGGACCCCCGAGTGGTGCCAGGGACCCCCAGCCCGGCTGGAGGATGGGGCAGGGACAGGGTGTCCCCAGCAGGGACAGTCCCACTGCCCTTCCTCCCTGCAGAACCCTCCCGGGAGCCTTGGTCCTGCCGAACGTCTTGGATGAGATTGAGCCCCCAATTTGCCCTCTCCCTCCCCTGCCAGCCACCACGCCATGGCTAAATGAGCTCCAGGCAATTTTCTCAGAAGTTGAGTCCTCGCGCTGCGGGAACACAGGGCTAAAAATAGCTCGGTGTGTGCCTCTCGCCCAGGTGAGCCTCACTCCCTCACTCCGGAGATCAGAGTTCCTCCAATCCAGCCGCCTCCCCTGCTCTGCCTCAGTTTCCCGCACAGATTGGGCCACCCAGATGTGCGGTGCCACAGCTGTGGCAACCTCGGGACCCCTGGCCAGAGGAATCCCTGCGCAGGGGAAATCTCCCAGGGCTCAGACATCACTCGGTGTGCACAGCGATGGGCAGAGCCGCCCTTGGGCTCGGAATTTCACCCGGCTGCGATTTACCTGGGCACTCCCTGACCCGAGGGGTGCGTTGTGCAGTGGGGATGTATCACCCTCTTCCCCAGCAGCAGCTCCCAGTTCAGGCACTCCTCTCAGCATGACCGAGCCCTCCCAGGTCCGGTGAGGCAGACGCATTTCCTTCCCACGGTGTCGCAATTACAAATTCAGAGTTAAATCTTCCCCCACAAGATACCCTTCTCCACCCCTCTGGCTGCTTCCAGTGCTTCAAATGTTGAATACTTTCCAGGGATTTTTGTGTGCTCAGGCTGACCCCATCCACTCTGGTTCAGACTAACTTAATCAGCCTCATTTTGTTACTAACTGCTGCATCTTTGGACCTCTAGAAAAAGCACGACTTAAATTATTAGCACCTACCGAGCTGCTTTCACCACCCCTGTGAGGGCCAGAGGTGAGACAACAGATCTGTTCCCACCCAGCCTCTATAGTTACCAAAAATGACAAATTATCAAAATTGTGGAAATTAGAAAAATGGTATTTAGGTAACAGGCAAACACTCCTCTTTTCTTCAGCAGCATCTGGCTAGGAACAGATTTGGAAGTGGCAGGTGGGGAGAAAAGAAAGCAACCTGAATGCTGTCAGCTGGGTGGGGGTGCCCTGGGAGTGGTGAGAACAAAACCATCACCATTTTCTTCACCACCAGTGCTGAGAAGAGCTGCAGGGGTCAGGATGGGGGAGCAGGTGAGGAGGAGGAGGAAGGACACCCACAGAGTGTGGCAAGGGGCTCTCCCTCAGCACAGCCCTGTGAGCTGGCAATGCCGTGGCTCAGCACAGCCCTGAGTGCCCCCTCAAGCAGGAACAGCACCTTTCCCCATGTGCCCACCTCTGCCAGGAGATTGACTCCCACCTCCCCCCACAGCACCAGGGGAAGAGCTTCAGAAGCACCCTGAGCCCCTGGAAGGCTCCTTGGAAAGGTGAGCAGCACCCAGCAGAGCAGGGCTGCTCTGTGTCTGGACAGTGTTGAGGTTCCAGCTCTGCTTCCCCACACAGGAAGCCATCAAGAATGGAAATATCTTGGGGAAAGCAGGAGCCAGGGCCACACCTGTGTCTGTTTTAGAAATTACTTTATTGCACTAAAAAGAGGAAATAATCTGTAAACAAACATTCCATTCAGGTATTAATATATGTTTTCACTCCAAAAATACATCATTAAATCCAACCACAGAAATATCAAAGCAGGAACAATAGAAAATAGCTCCAGCAGCAGAGAGACCCATCCAAGCAACAGCCCTGGCTCCCACACCACCAGCCCCGCACAGAGCAGGGCTCACAGCAGCTCATCCCGGGGCTCACTGCATGGTCACACACCCACCTCCAGCAAGACAGCCCTGGGACAGGCTGGGGTGGGGCAGAACAAGAATCCCCAGGCCCTTGGGTCTCCCTCTGGGGTCAGCCTCAACCCAAGGAGCAGCCTGGGGTCCTGCTCTCAGCACCCTCCTCCCCCACACCCAAAGGCACACTGTTCTTCTGCGGGGGATGTCACCCCTGGAACCTCTCAGAGCACCAAAGCCTTCATCCCAGCTCTCACTCCCCCTCTCCTTGCAGCCTGTCCCCCCCACCCAGCAGCACCCGGGTCCCCCCAGCCCCTCGCAGGTGCACACCCCAGGGAGCACAGGGTGAGGTGTGCTGGAGCTGTCAGGCAGCAGCCAGCTGGGCAGGGTCCCCTTCCTAGCCCAGAGCTCCTCAGGGGCAGGATATTCCCCCCACACCCCGGGATGTGACACCTCTGCCTGTCCCCCCTCCCCAGAGCCCTCCTCTGCCCCAGGATGAGCCAGGGCACTGGGGGCTGGGGAGCATCCCTGGTGCTGGCTCCTGGGGGAGCGCAGGGAAGCCTCAAGTGGGGAACTCCCTGTGAAGGATGGACATGTCAGCTCCTTATGTCCTGCATGTTTTCAACCACAAGCTCAGCAAACAGCCACGATCACCCTGAATCCCCCCGACATGCAAACACAGCGTGGTCAGAACTATGCCTCGCGTACCTGGAACATATTTACAGACAAAGTAAAACGCTGCAAAAGATCAGCCTCGGATATAAATAGTCAACACTGAGATCTGCCATCTGCTGCAAAAGGACAAGGAAGGAACATGGACTGCCACCACAGAGGTTAACACAGAGGGGACACGTGTGCGTGTGTCCACGCGTGCTGCGACAGGCGGGGATGGGAGCGCTGCAAACCCTGCTCCCTGCACAGAAACATGCAGAGCCCGACACAAAGGGTGACACCACACCAAACAACAACGCAGCGTGTTTTATCCACCCGCAGAAACGCCCCGGCTGGCATCCCCCCTGCCCCCACTGTCCCCAGCCAGTCAGCCGGGGTGACAGGGCGGGATGGGAAGGGTTGGGAGCACCTCACTCCCTTCCCAAAAGGAAACTGAAAGGCAGGCCGGTCACTTTGAGAAGCCAGATCCCGCTGGGCACAGGAACTTGGTGGCCCCACAGGACATATCTCTGCTGCCCAGTGGGTGCAGCCACTTAAAAGATCCTCTGCCCTCATAGAAAAGGGAGGATGGAGGGTTGTGGAGCCTCAGCCTGCCCCCTTGCCCAGCCTCACCTGGGATGGCCCCAGCACTCGCTGGGGGCTACTCCTGTCACCTCAGCTTTTGTCAGCAAGCACAACTGCTGGGACGCTGCCTGGGACCATCCGTGTGCCCAGGGCAGGAGGTGCCAGCGCCCAGCATCTCCCTCCCGTGGGCAGGGGAAAGGCACTGGCAGCCTCCTGGATTTGGGCAAACCAAAGCCCCCAAAGCTCCATGAGCAGTTTCCCACTGGGGGTCAGCAGTGGGGGACAGTGCTGGGCTGGGCAGGGAGGGCAGCCCAGGAGGCTGCAGGTGTCAGACCAAGCCAACTTTGCAGCCTAACAGGGCTGGACCGAGTCCAGGAAAGGCTCAAAAGCCACAAACCTGACTCATCCTCCAGGATGACCGCCCTTGGCCCACTCTTGGGTCACCTTTGCAGTATTTTCTTTGCAGTTTCCAACACAGAAACTTGTCTTTTAAATTAAAGCTGTCACCTGACTACAGGTGCTGGGGCTTTGAGAGGTGCCCGTAAGTGTGCTACAGAGATTCACCCACCTCCAACCTGCTTGGTGGCAGCTGGAGACCACAGGCACAGGGAGGGAAGAGTCCAACAGGTGCTTCCATCCTTCCTGGTGGGGAATGGGCTGGAGGCTTCCCACTTTCTGCTGGGCTCCAGGAGATGCAACCCCGGGGCAGGACCAGGGAGGGAGCAGGGGCAGAGGCTGTGGTTACCAGCTGCTGTTGGCAGAGCCCTGCAGCAGCACCATTCCTGGGGACCCCCACACTCTGCCACGACCCCGGCCCTCCTCAGGGGGCCCTTCCAAACCCTCCTCCAGCGGGGCTGGGGGACAGAGCCGGCCGCCCTGCCTCGCCCCGGCCCCACAGGTGGGAGGGCTCCCTCCGGGGCTGGTAGCAGGTACCTACAGGCAGGACAGGAGGGCGGTGAGTGGCAGCTCCTTCTCCCCCAGCAGCGTGTCCCGCTTAAGGCTGCTGCCCTTGTTGACCACCTTGAGCTTCAGGGACATCTTCCTGGCGTGGCCGGGGCCCAGCCCATCGAAGAAGAAGTCCTCGTTGAAGACGGGGTTGCGGCTGTTCTTGACAATGGTGCTGCGCTGCTTCTGCAGCTTCCCGGGGTTGAGGCACAGCGAGACGCAGCAGTTGATGCTGCGCAGGTCGACGAGGGCATCGTAGAGGTCCTCGGCGGAGACGAGGCGCACACGCAGCCGGGCGTTGGAGGGGTCGTACTCGGCAGCCAGGCGCAGGCTCCCGCCCCGGCTCAGCCGCAGGCTGTGCTCGCGGTCGCGGCCCGCGGGCAGGTCCAGGGGCAGCAGGGCGGTGGGAGGCTGAGTCCCGGCCGGGGCGCTCCGGGCACGGCGCTGGGCGCTGGGGCTGGTGTCGGCCGAGCTGTCGTCAGTGGACAGCGAGCTGTTACGGGCCACCGAATGCTTCAGCTTGATCACCTTGGACTGGCTCTCCTGGCTGAAGAGCTTCAGCAGGGAGACGGAGCGGGAGAGCAGCGGGGAGCCGAAGGGCGAGGACTCTGCGGAGGAGCACGTGTCGCTCTCTCCGCCGCTGAAGTAGCGGCCGGGGTGCATGAGCGCGGCGCCGAGGTCAGCGGGTGTCCGGCGGCCGCTCTCGCCGTTGATCTTGGCTTTGCGCTGGGCGCTGGGCGAGGTGACGGGCGAGGGGCAGAGGCTGCTGTGCTCGCTGTGGAAAAGGGACTCCTTGCGCCGGGTGTGCGGGCTCTCCATCAGCGTGGCAAAGCCATAGGAGGTCTGCGCCTTGGGCACGTAGGGCAACGACATGGCCGTCTGTGCCTGCGGGTCCACGTTGGTGCCGCAGCTCCCCTCGGTCCAGTCCTCAGCGGTCTCGATCTGGATGATGTGCCGCCCGGTGGTCCGCGACCGGGAGCGGCTGGACGGGCGGGGGCTGCGCGGGGGTTTGCGCTTGGCCAGGTCCTGTTCTGAGACTGAGGCACCCAGAGCAGCCGCTGCGGGCACCTCGGAGCCCTCAGCCTCGGCGGGTGCCGCGCTCAGCTTGGGCGGGATGAAAAAGTCGGGGATCTTGTCGGGGGTGAGGACGTTGCTGTAGCGGGACCCCCGGGAGGACTCCTCTGTCCCCGCGCCCCGGGACCCGCCGTTCTCCGCCACCCCGCGCAGCCGCTCCAGGAGCCACATGTTGCTGCCGGGTGTGGGGCTGGAAAAGACCCGAGGGGCAACGCTACCACCGGGGGCCGGGCACCGGCAGAGGCAGGACGAAGCCGGAAGCCCCGGGAGCGACCAGAGGCAGAGCGGAGAGACCCGGACCTGGCAGGAGCGGGGACGGGACAAGGACGGGAGGAAACCGGCCGCGCCGAGGGACGCGGGGACCCGCCAGCCCGGGGAGGAGCGCGAAGGAACCGGCCGCGAGGAGCGGGGATCGGGGACCCGGGGGACGGGGACCCGGCGGCGCCGAGGGATGCGATGGGACGGGGCAGACGCGATGCGACGCCGCGACCGACGGACCGACCGACCGGCGCCGCCGCGAGCGGGACGTTGCCGGGAACCGCTGCACCTGGAGCGGAGCCGCCGCCGCCGCCGCAGCCCGGGCGGGGCGGGCGCGGACGCGCTTTTATACGGCGGCGGCGGCGGCGGCGGCTCCGCTCCTCGTCCGCGCCGCCGTAATCCTCCGAGTGCGGCGCCCCCACATTTCTGCGCGCCGCGCGTGGCCGGACCAGGACTGGAACCGGGACCGGGACCCGGACCGAGCGGGACCGGGACTGGGACCGCGAGGTCCCGGGATGCTGATGCTCGGGAGGTGCGGGAACCCGGGCCCGGGACACCCGGCCGTGTTCCCACCGGAGTGTCGTGTGTGGGATGGGGCCAGGAGCAGAATCGGGAGGCGGCAGCCCCGTTCCACCCCTCCCGCCCTCCCGGTGCCCCCAGTCCGGAGCGCGGCTGTTCCCCTCTGGGTGCAGCCGCTTCCCCACTCCCAGTTATTGATTTCAAAGCACTGAATGAAGCCAGCAGCGTCTGGGGGCTGAGGAGTTGTTTCATCGAGTGGTTTAATATTGCCCTGGAGGAGCTGGTGGGGGGGCAGTGCCACATGTCGCACTCCCCCATGTCACACTCCCCCATGTCACACAACCCACCAGCCCCCAGAGGGACGCGGTGGTGGCTGAGGACACCGGGACAAAACGTCAGGACGGTTCACGGAGCATCACAGCAAGCCCCGGTGTTGCGGGGCTCAGGAGACTCAGCCGAGTGATCGGGCCCAGCCCCGGTTCCCCGGGGATTTAGAACCTTGGAGACAGGGATGGATCGAGAGGGACAGTGGCACAAAAGGGTCAAGCGGCTGTTCCTTCCTAGCTGCTGCCCTGTGGATGCCGTCAGGAAGCACCATCACTCCTCAGCAGCGCAGGGCTGGCAATGACGGCCAGGAAGAACAGCCTGGTGTGGTGAGCGCCTTCCGCGGGGGCTGCTGCGGGAGGCCTCGGCTCCCTCCGCATTCGCACTTGGAGCTGGTAAAAAGAGGCGTCCGGCCGTGCCGAACCAGACCGAGGGCTGGGATGTCTCAGCGACAGGAGTGCGGAACACGGGAAGGTCCTGGCTGGACCCTGGGCTCTGACTGAGTGATGCTGAGCCGGGTTCTGCAGAGAGGAGGAGAGGGCAGATGGAGCCCGGGGGAGGAGGACGAGGAAGGGGAATCTGGTGAACAAAAGGCCGATGTTTGCTTTTCCTCCACCCTGCGAAACTGCGGGTAAACAAGGTGCAGAAATGGTTGAGTTCCCTTGAGATAACAAAGAGCGCTGGGGCCGGGCCAGCTCTGCCCGCGCGGCTCGGGGCCGGTGCCTGCAGAGCACGGAGGGGAGCGGGGAGCTGGGAGCTGCCCGGCTGCGCACCGGCAGGGCTGGGGACGCTGGCAGGGGCTGGCAGAGCTGGGGACAGAGCTGGTGGAGCCGGCAGTGTGCTACCACCTGCTGGAAGCTGGGTAGGAGGGAAGCCTGCTGTGGGAACGGGTTTGTGCAAGGACGCCCTGAAAAATCGAACTGGGCGTGTCTGTTGCCCGCACATGAGACAGGCGCAGGGGACGGGTTGGTCAGCGAGATCTCCAAGGTCCTGGGAGAGCAAAGAGGCCACGTTCTCTGCAGCTGCTCTTCTGTGGCTTCCTAACCTTCCCAAAACCCCTCATCCTTCCTGTAACGCTGCAGCCTTCCCATCATAGGATCTGAAGAAGCAGCAGCCCTTCAACCCAGGTGTAGGTTGAGGCACAGAGCCCACTGTACCTCTTGGCACCACACACCAGCCTCAATCAAAGTGCTGAAACCCCTGAAACATCCACCCCACCAGCCCTTCATCCCTTCAGGGCAGCATCCCCGCGGCTGCAGGGCGAGGCGCCGCCAGCAGGTGAACCAGACAGGCTCGGTTCTCCAGCAGTGAAATAAGAAAGTCGGGGCCCTCACTGCCTTTCCCTGCCTCTGTTGAGGGAGCAGTGCAATTATCTTTGCAGACGCATGACTCCACGACAGAAAATAGCAGCTGAGATGGAAGCACCATGTCCCCGCAGAATCAGCTATCAATGGAAAATTACGCATTCATTACTGGGCTTTATTTAGGGGAGTATTTTATTCATTGGCTCAGCTGGCACCGGCCAGCCTGGACGCCTTGTCTGGCAGAGGCCATCCCCAGCGAGGGGCTAAGAGTGCTGGGGTGACCCTGCTCCCCGAGGTGGGTGCTGGCAGCAGCACTGGGCATGCAGAGCAGAGCCAGAACAGGCCACCAACAGCCAGGACTGGTGCTGGACCCCCCAGCTGGCTGTACCACAGGAGCCACAGCCAGGCCCAGCCACAGCTCTGGCTCTGCTGGCTGCCACGTTCACTAGTGGGTCACAGCTTGGCTTGTGCCGCTCAGAGCCACTCCAGGAGGGCCAGTTTGGGTGGCCACGTGCTGCTCCAGGTGGAGGCAAGGAGGGGAGCCGGCAGCAGGAGCCAGCAGGGCGGGGAGCTGCCAGGTGTGAGGAGGAGAGGCTGTGCAGGGCCAGCCCTGGGTGCCAAAGGCCACTCTGAAGCCAGGGGGACACTGGTGATCCACGGGGGACAGGGTGACCCAGAGGGGCAGAGAGAAGTGTGACTGGACAGGATGGGTTGGCCAAGGTGAGACCAAGCAGGAACTGGTGGTGATGGAGACCTGTCCCAGCACCATGCCCAGGGGTGGCATGAACCACCCGTGTTCCTTGCTCCTCTCCAGGTTTAATTAGAAAAGTATTCCAAACCACAAACCTGTGCCCAGCACCAGACGCATGGCAGGTAAAGGGGGCTGTGTGTGCCACAAAAACCTGCCAAAGCCCCGAGCTGGCCAGGGAGCCCCCACAGGCCATGGGACACCTCGTGAGGCAGTGCCAGCAGCTCAGCCCTGCCCTGCACCTTCCCACAGTAGCTCCATCCTGGCCCTGGCCTGGGGAGGGCTGCAGGGGCTTGGGGCCACATGGAGCATCATGTGGCAGCCACTCCTGGGGAAAATCCATCTGAAAAGGGATGTCCCCAACAGGAACATCCAACAGCACCAGCGTCCAAGAGATGGTCGTGCCTGGCCCCACGGGCAGAGCCAAGCCAGGGGCTACAGCAACATCCACCAGCCCCATTCCAGTGCTGGGGCAAGTAGGGGCAGCCGGGCCTGAGACGGCTTCAGGCTCCATCCCTCCTGCTGAGGCCACTGAGCAGTTCCCACCCCAAGAACGTTTCACCTGTGAGTGTGGAATTAAACATCTTTGTGTCCAGCTGGGCAGGGCACCCTGTGCAGATGATGGAGGTAGGCAGGAGCCAGGGAGGGCCTGCAGAGCCAGGGACCACACAACCTTGCTGAGGAGGAAAATGGGGAGCCTGACCCCGGAGTCCAGGCACAACTGGAGAAGGGCAGCACAAAGGGACTCCAGGTTTGCCCTAGGGTGAGTCCAAAGCCAGGGGAGCAGTTTGGGAACTCACGTACCCCCTTGGCATCACTGCTTCCTCTGTACAACCTGGCGGAGGTGCAGCTCGCTCTCTGCCGCCACGATGGGCTGCTCGTTCTGCCGGTGGTGGCTGATGAGGTGGCTGATGCTCTCAAACAGCACGTCCTTGGTCCTCACCTGGGGCCGGGGCACAGTGGTCCTCTACTCAGGAGACTTGCCTCTCATACAACATCCAGTTGCAACACCCCACACCCGCATCCCCCATCCCCCAGCCACACCCCAATCGCCCGCCCTGTGCCCTGCCCTCACCCCCCGGGCCCTGCCCTCACCACTCCCTCGGGATCCACCAGCAGCAGGTGCTTGGGCTGCCCGCTGTGCATGCCGGTCAGCACGTACTGCCCCGGGTTGGTGAGGCTGTCCCGCACCAGGAAGTCCCCGTCCATCTGCAGGAGCCTCTCAGCATCCCGCCGGCTCATCCTGCCGTGGTACCAGGGCTCCCGCCGCAGCTGCTCCTCCGTGGGGGCGATCGGGGCCTTCCGTGTCGGGGGGCTCGGCCACTGGTCCTCAACGGGGGCACTGCTGGCACCCCCTGCAATGCACTCGTGGAGCTTCAGGGCATCCTCAAACGGCCCTGTGGGATCCAAGGGTTGTGGGGTGTTACACCCAGGGCACCAGGCAGGGTTGGGCTGCAGTGTGGACAGACCCCAGCTCACGGCCCCCAGTGCACCGCAGGGCACTGCTGTGGACTCGGCCAGTGCCAGCACCCACCGGGGCTGTGGTGGGTGACCCAGACAGCTGCTGGCACAGCTTGACCACTCCACAGCAGGTTCTGCACCGTTTCCCCTGGGGCAGTGCCTTACTCATGTCAAAGAGGTCCTTTTTGGGGCTCTCCTCTGCCGCCCCATGAGCCACCAGCTCCGGCTCCCAGGCGTCCAGGCTCTGGGTGTTCACGTACATGTGCTCCTCGTAGTCCCGTGGCCCCAGGGTGTGGCTGTCTGCCTGCAGGTACCCGTCGCAGGGCTGGCCTGCGAGGACGGCCATCACTGCTGGCCAGGACTGGGCAGAGTCACAAGGACCCCCCCAGCTCATGGCTTCCCCCCACAGCAGTACCCACCCTGGCTCTCCAGGTCCCAGGGTGGCCCCAGCTGGCTGCTCGGCTCTCGTCTGGCTGCTAACCCGCCCTAGGAAAGGAGACGGTAAGAGCCTTGGGGGGACCCTGCCTGGACTGCCATAGCAAGGCCAGCAGTGGCTCTGAGGGGCTCACCTGGCTGGGGGGGACCAAGCTGGAGGGCTGAGTGCGGACGTGGCCCAGGGCTGTGCTGTGGCGGAGCCGGGAGTCAACCAGGCCCCCCGGGGGGGGGCTCCTTCCCTGGGATGCTGTTGTAGTAGTCGTGCTCAGCCGCCTCCTCATCCTCCCCCCAGGCTGACTCCTCTGCAGCCAGCGCCCTGCAGCAGGGATGGGTGAGCTGGGGACACCCTGCCTGCCTCACACCATCCCCACACCCTGCAGTGACAGGGGTCCCCAGAGCCACCCCCAGCCACGGGACATGGCCGGGACAGGGGTGCAGCAGGGCCCCCCGCCCCCCTACCTCTCTGGGGGTACCACCACCTTGGGGGGGCTGTGCAGGTACTGCTTGAAGCGCAGCTCAAAGGCCTGTCCCACCGTGCTGATGACGCTCTGCGCCAGCCCCTCGCAGCACTCCAGGATGTGGCAGGCTGTGGACAGACAGACGGACGGTTGGAGTGTTTCCCCCACACTGCCATCGCTGCACCAGGACCACCCTGAGCCACCTCTCCTGTTCTCCAGGAGGGATCTCCTCCTCCAGCCTCCACCCCTCAGTGTGTCCCTCCTCCACAGAGCCCCCAGGCGTGGAGGCCGGTGTCACCTCTCTGGTTGATGGGGTCCTTGGCGACATAGGCAACATAATCCGTGGTATCCTGCAGGCAGAGGAGGAGATCAGCACTCATATCCTGCTACTGTGTGGGGACCAGGGCTGGAGGTGCCAGGGCGAGAGGACAGCTCAGCCCCAGTCCCACGTCCTGACCCAGGCCAGGCTGCCCTGTGCTCAGCTGGCAGTCCCTGTCCCCAGCACCCCAGGGTGGGCATGACTCACCATGTCCCCTCCCGAGGCGAAGGAGATGGACTGCATGTGGTGGTTGGCAATGATCTGCATGGGGAACACGGCCCGGGGGGGTGTTAGCAATGGGGCCACTGGCTCACAGGCTGGCTGGCAGGCAGCAGGACTGTGTGCCCAGGAACACTCACCTGGCGCGTGGTGGGGATCATGAGGTTCAGCCCGTCAACGGAGATGTTGACAGCGATGCTCATGCCAGCGAAGTGCAGGTTGCTCTTGCCCAGGATGGAGAACAGGGCTTTGTTGGGAGCCTGACAGGGGAGAGGATGGTGGGGACAACAAAGACCATCAGGACCAGGTTTCCTCAGGTAAATGAGGAAAGGGGGCATACCCCAAGAGGCCATAGGCCCAGAAACTGGACAGACACCCCTGGTGCTTTGTCCCACAGCCTTGGCTTGTCCCAGGGACAGACAAGATGAGTGGAAACTCACCTTCTTCTTCCAGATGCCCTTCACACCCGGCACTGCCTCGTATAGTCTGTTGATGGCTTCCCTGCAATGGACAGACCCTGGCCTGCTCACTGCTCCAGACCCCCAGCCATTCCCAGCTGCCTTCCCCCCTACATTGCTCTGCGGGGTCTGGTGGCACGAGTCCCCACAGCCCCAGGCACCGCAGCCTCCCCGCAGCGCTGCCCCACGTCATGGCCCAGTACGTAATCCCAGCTGGGGCCTCCTCCCTTCTCCTCTTTCCACCCATTGATCTGCAGCAGTGCCCTTCGTCCGTGTCCCTGCGTGCAGGGTGGGTCCTGCAGGACACGGCTCCCCCGGGCCTGTGATCCCCTCCCTGCACAGGGCCCTGGGCAGGGGGAGCACCCAGGGCCACCGGGGGCTCGGGGTGGCACTGGGGTGCAGGAGAGTGGGACTGCAGGGCTGTACCTGGTGACCTGTGTCCGGGTGTTGAAGTCCAGGGACCTCATGGAGCGCAGCACCTCAATGCACCCCATGTACTGCGGGGGGAAAGCAGCGCAGCAGGGCAGGCAGCGGAGAGGAGAGGAGAGGCCGGGTGTTAGGGACAAGAGCCTTCCACACCAGCTCCAGGGATCACACAGCAGCTTTCGCCCCCCACCCCAAAATACCCCAGCACA
>QUSF01000194.1:179861-205926 GCA_003676055.1 Chloebia gouldiae | reverse complement strand
GGGCGGCGCTGGCGGGGCCGCGGCCGAGGAAGCCGCTGGAGCCGGGGAACTTCCACTGCGGCATCCGCGGCAGCAGCGCGCAGAAGGTGGTGCCGTGCTCGGGCTCCTCGCCCGCCGCGGGGCACGGCGCGGGGGCCGGCGACGGCATGGGGGCGGTCAGCGGCTCGTCGCGGAAGCGGTCATACTTGGGCTCCGGGAGCATGCCCGGGGCCGCGCTCCGCTCCGCTGCTGCCGCCGCCGCGCCGGCTCCCACCCCCCGCCCGCTCCCCCGGGGCCGCGCCGCGCTGATGTCATGGTGCGAGCGCTCCGCCGCCCGCCCGGCCCCGCATCCCCCGCCCCCGACCCGCGGCCGCCGGAGCATCCCCGTCCCGCCCAGCATCCCCGCCCACCCGAGCATCCCCCCCGCGCCTGGGCTGCACTGGTGAGCGCGGCTCGTGGGGCCGGAGCCACCCACGCTCTGCCCTCCGTCCTGCTCTAAACCCCCCTGGCCTTGCACACCCCGCGGGGCTGGCGCCGGCCCTGTGAGTTTCCAGCTTTGCCACAAGCGTTGGGAGCGAGGGGATGGCGGTGGCAGGCAGAGGAGGGTGACGGCCCCTCCCGGAGCCGCGGGGCTGAGGCACAGACTGTGACCCGCTCGCGTTTTGCGTTAGCCGGAGCGAAAGCGGCCAGCAGCCCCCGGCACTGCCCCCGCCCACGACAGGGACATTTTCTGCTCTTTCCACCTCTGCATTTCCCGGGAAGCGCTGCAGAAGCCCCGGGCTGGCCGGGGAGGCGGGGGAGGGCTCGGCCAGGCTTCGATGCACAAGCGGGCTGCCCTACTTCAGTGCCTCGCAGCCCACTGGTCTCTTTCGCTGTGATTTCATCTGCCTCCAAAGCCAGATCTGACTCCCGCTTTGTTTATATCTGTCTGGAGGGCTCAGCCGGTAAAAAGCACATACATTTTCTTGTTTTTTCTGCTGGTAACTGCAGCAAGCAGGGAGGAAAAAAATCCCACAAAAACCTTAAAGGGACTTTCTGACCTCAATCGAACGATTCGCCCTTGCTCCTCCTGCCCCGGGGCTGTTTTTAGAGCGGGTCAGAGGACTCCAGGCTGGAGTGCTGCCCACAGCAGCCCTGCTGTGCTGGACCCTCACCTTTCACCAGCCCTGCATCCTCTCCACCTCCAAAGTGGTTTTAACATGGGGTTCCATCCCCGCAGCACCACAGGCTCCTTTCAGCGCTTGTTTTCAGCTTCCCGAGGAGCTTCCTTGGGTCGCTGTTCGGTCCAGCAGCCCCCCAGCCCTCGCGGCAACCGGCACGAACAGCACCGAAGCCTCCCCGGGGGCCGGCCGTGCCCTGGACGACACAGCCGCCTTTGTCTCTCCTCCTCGCTGTCTCCTGCTCCCTGGCAGGTGACGGGGTGAGAGCCAGTAATTGCTCTAAGTGCGATCAATAAATCAAGGTAATAGAATTACATCTGCTGTTGCCATGTTGGGAACTCTCTGATCTCTCTCCTTGGTTTTGTTTTTAAGCCGCTGCAGAGCACTGGAATAAATCAGGTTTCTCCATGCTCCTATTAGCGGCTCCAGGAGGGTCCATGGGGGGCTCAGGTCTCTGCCCAGCCTGGGGGAGCACGTTCCCGGGGGCTGGGGCTCAGCCGAGGGGAGGGAGGGCACCGTGTCCCTGCGGAGGTTACGGGCGTTTTGCCCAACGGTGTGCAACGTGCCGAGCACGCCGGGGCCTGGGCACAGCACAGCCGGGCACGGTGCAGCAGCCCTGGGGACATGGAGCTGCTCTCCGCTCCCACACAAGTTCCGGGAAATCGGGGGATTACTTTCATCTTTCAGGTGGAGTTACCCGAGGCGACTTTCCCTGGGGTTTAATCGTTACTTAAAGGAAAAACTCCGTGCACAAAGGCTGGATCGGAGCCTTTAGCGCTCCGCGGGCGGGCAGGAGCCCTGACAGCCTCTCGCTGGCCCACGGTGAGACCCCTCCAGGCATCCCAGGTCGCCTCCCGTGTGTGGCCACCACCCGCTGCCCGGGGTGGCCACCTGGAGCGGGCGGGGCGGAGCAGAGGAGCCCCGGCGAGCACAAAACTGGTCTAAATGAGCCCAAATAATCTCCTTTGACCCCGCACCGAGGTAATCAGCACCACGCGCCCTCCGGCCCGTGCAGGATTAATTCGGACGCGCCCCAAGCCCTGGAGGCACCGGGGACGGAGCCCCCCGACCCGCGGCACCGGGCTCGGGGGAAGGGGCGGGATAGGATCGCGCTGGGGCGGCGCTTGGCTGCCAGCAGCCCGGGATGCCGGTGCTGAGGACAGAGCGAGACTCGGTACCGAGAGAGCCGCGACGGGGCAGACGCGGCCCTTCCCGAGCCGCCGGTGCCGCCAGCCCCGGCGCGGCCGCATGTCCTTGTTCAAGCCGCCCGCTGCAGCCGGGAGCGGTGCCCGTGACGGAGCAGCAGCCGCGCCGAGGGGCCCCGGGCCCCGCGCGGGCCGCCGCCCGTTCCCGGTGCCGCGGCGGCTCGTGACGTCATAGCGTCACCCCCCCGCCCCACCCGGCGAGAAATGCCCGCCCCCTTGGCCCGCCCAGCCAATCACAGGCCGGCGCGGCCGATGCGGAAGCGGCAGAGCAGCCAATGAGGCGCGAGGAGCGGCGCGCCGGAAGTGCCGGTTCCCGGTGAGGGGCGGGGCCAGCGGGCGGGGCCGCCCCCTCCTCTGCCCTCCCCCCGCTCAGCGCCGGGCCCGGCGCTCCCCGCCCGGTGCCGGTCCGGCTCCGGTGCCGGGCCCGGCCTCGGCCTCTGCGCGGCCCGGTCCGGTTCGGCCCGGCCCGCCACGGGGAGGATGGGGCAGCCGCGGCGGCCGGTGATCGGCAGCGGCCCGGCGGCGCCATGACCGGCGAGAAGAAGAAGAAGAAGCGGCTCAACCGCAGCGTCCTGCTGGCCAAGAAGATCGTGATCCGGGACGGGGCCGGCGTGAGCGCGGGGCCGGGGGCTGCCAGGGACTGCCGGGGGCGGCGCGGCCGCGGGGGCAGGGCGGGGACCGGCACCGAGGGGAGCGCGGGCGGTGCCGGTGTCCGGTGAGGGCTGTCCCGGTGGGCCGCACTCCTCAAGCCGCCCCTGTGGGCGCCGCTGCTGCAGCCGCCGCACCGGGACGCGGGGGAGCCGGCGGGTGCTGGAGCATCCCGCGGATGCGCTGCACCTGCCGGCTTGGCGCCGCTTCCCCCGCGCGCTCCCGTTCCTGGGCAGCAAAACCGGGGCAGGGAATCCCTCACCGACCCGTGGGGCTGGATTTGAGCACCCTAGACTGTGTACAAAGAAGGTTTCGGAACAGCATCTCTCGCTGCGTTCACTCGTGTTCGGGACCCCGCTGAGCTGTGGGAGCTCTCTGAGATGCAGGACGAGGCTGTTGAAAGGTTTTTGGCTTTGCTGTGTTTTGCAGCGCCAGGGGATCGGCGAGCCCAGCGTGTACCACGCCGTGGTGGTGATTTTCCTGGAGTTCTTTGCCTGGGGGCTGCTGACCACGCCGATGCTGACGGTGAGTGTGTCTCCATGGGGCTCTCCTGAGGATTAAGGTTTTAGCACGACCTTTTCTTGGGGAACTGTGGAAAAGGAGTGTTTGGTTATGCAAAAAAAAAAAAAAAAACATTTAGACATATTAGTCTGGTAATATAAAATGCAAATCAAACATACAGACAGCACAAAGGGACCCACAGAGAAGTGATGTGGTGGCATAAAAAAAATCAGAGGGGATTCAGGTGATGGGGAGAGGCTCTCTGAGCATGCTGGAGTGATTTATCGACCTGGAAAGTGTTAAAGGTAGTGGTTTCCCATACTGGAAAAGGCAGGCAGAGCTCTTCACATGGAGGCATTGTTGGCAGGATATTTCCCCTTTTCCCTGGCTTGTGCCCTTCCAGTCCTCTGGCTGGCTGGTGCTTACAGAAATTTTGCAGAAGTTGCTAGCTCTGACTTTTTAATTTAGTTTTGCTTTGTCTTCCCTCCAGGTCTTACACCAGACTTTTCCTCAGCACACGTTCCTGATGAATGGTCTGATTCATGGAGTCAAGGTAAGGAATATTCCTTCCAGGATTTCCTTTAAATCTGCCATGGGTGCAAGAAGGACAAGCCATTATTATCTATATAATTTGCTGGTGTTAGCCAATATTTGGTCACTTTGAGGGGGCTCTGGCAAACCTGATGCAAAAGGAAGGATACAGACAGCTGATTTTATTGAGCAGGAGTTACAGCAGCTGTGTGGTTCAGCTGGAAATAATCTCACCAGCGTGAGATCAGCCCTGTGCCCATCTTTTGGAGCATAACAGAATGACAAATCAGTGACATCTAAACTTATTACTGATAGAAATTGAAACCAAATGGCCTCAGTGATCTCCAGGCAGGAGGTGGGAATGAGCTGTGGGATTGGGGAGCTTCTTGCACTAGACCAGCATTCCCAGAGCAGAATTGCAGGCCACAGTTGTGAACAGGCAATAGTCCTGTGTTCTGACTGGGGAATCAGGCAACACAGACAGTTCTTGGCTGTCTCTGGCAAGAGGATCTTGGAAAACAGCCCCAGCACTGAAAGGCTCTGCCCTACCTGCCTCAGGCATGGAAAAACCTTGAATAATTTTATTTGTGCTTAATGGCCCTGGCTTCTCATTGTGTCTCCATCTACAAAAGAAAGCTTTTCCCTGGAGCTGTGCCAGCAGCTCTCCAGGTCCTGGCAGGGCTGCCTGGGTGCCCACAGCAGAGCTCTGCAGGGAGCAGGAGTGCTCAGTGGGGCCTTGCTGGTCGAGGATTTGGTTTTCCCTCCCTAAAAGGATGTGAGGAGTTTATTAAACTGCTCTGTTGTAACAGCATTGCTGCTTGTAGCAATCAGGAATGGGTTGTCTCCTGATGTTGTTGAAAGCTCTCACTGAGGGGTTTCTCTGTCCTCTGGTCTGTCTGTCCATGCCAGGGTCTGCTCTCTTTCCTAAGTGCCCCACTGATTGGTGCTCTCTCTGATGTCTGGGGCAGGAAATCCTTCCTCCTTCTCACCGTCTTCTTCACGTGTGCACCAATTCCTCTGATGAAGATCAGCCCCTGGTGAGTTCACCCTCAGTAGAGCCCCAGGGTTCTGAGGAGGGGCAGCAGCAAGAGGCTGGAGGAGGGTTTGCAGGTGCTCCTTTCAGGATGAGATGGAAGAGTCTCACCCATCTCAAGAATGGACAAGGATGCTCAGCCTAGAGATTGACTTGTCTGGTTCTGGAGGGTTCAGTTGGGAATAAAGGGCTGGTCTGTCCTCTGTGCTTGCTCCCCAGCTCAGTGCATTATTTCTATTAGGGAATATAACGGATAAAACTTCAGGGGTCACCAGACCAAGACTCCATCTTCTTTTTCTGGTGCACTGGAACAGGGTGGATTATGGGGAAGACAAGGGAGAGGCTCTGCTTCATCAGCTGTGGACCATGGTGTGGTTGCTGTCTAACTGTGCCTTGGGCTCTTGCAGGTGGTACTTTGCTGTCATTTCCATGTCTGGAGTGTTTGCTGTCACCTTTTCTGTGATTTTTGCCTATGTTGCTGATATCACACAGGAGCATGAGCGCAGCACGGCGTACGGCCTGGTAAGGAGCTGAGTCACTGGCCTGGCTCTTGAAAGCAATATTTGGGGCTTTGCAGGTAGGAGAGATACAAAATGAGGGTGGGAGATTTATTGACTGATCATACAGTCTCCCTGTCCTTCTATTTGGGATTTAGCTCTGAGGGGGAGGCTGATCTCTGCCCACTCTGAGTGCTGGCTGTGCTGTAGAAACCAGCCTGGCCCTTCCTTTTTCCACACCAGGGAAGGGGAGCCTGTGATGCTTGGTGTGATCCTGCCCTTCCTGTAGCTTTACTGACAGAACCATACAGGAATTGCTAGGAGAGCCCTGATTCCCCTTTGCTAGACCTTAGCCCAGGTGCACCAAGAGAATCCCTGTGAATTCAGCTCTCCATCAAAGATGCCAGGAGTTCCAGGAGTATCCAGGAGTTCCCCTGGCTCACTGGGGAGGAGGGAATGGGCTCTAGGAAGAAGAGGCTGTAGGGATGTTTTGTCCTTGCAGGTGTCAGCCACGTTTGCTGCCAGTCTGGTCACCAGCCCGGCCATCGGCGCGTACCTTTCCCAAGCCTACGGTGACACCCTGGTGGTTGTGCTGGCTTCAGGGGTTGCTTTGCTGGATATTGGCTTCATCCTGCTGGCTGTGCCTGAGTCCCTGCCTGAAGAGATGCGCCCAGTCTCCTGGGGAGCCCCAATCTCCTGGGAACAAGCTGACCCCTTCGCTGTGAGTGAACCTGCTGCTGTGTGAAAAACGGATTTGTCAAAAATTTGTTGAAATTTTGTAGAAAATCCAACGCTGCTGTTTTCCTGTGTGCTGGTAATGCTTAATGTTTGCTTGAGTCCTGCTGACTTTTAAGGTGTTAAGCCCTTGGTTTGGCTGTTTTTATACCTGGAGATTTTTCAGTGATATAAAGTCAAATTTGAAAACATTTTTTTCTCATTCCCTGCAGTCCTTGAGGAAGGTGGGTCAGGACTCCACAGTGCTGCTCATCTGCATCACCGTCTTTCTCTCCTACCTTCCCGAGGCTGGCCAGTATTCCAGCTTCTTCCTGTACCTACGACAGGTCAGTGTCTGTCAAAGCTCTGTGTGCAGGAAATCCTGCCCTATAAAAACAATCAGAGTTGTGTCACCTGTCCCAAGGTGGCTTTTCTTGGCCAATAAATCAGTAAAGCTGAAATTGTAAGAAAAAGTGATTTGTTCCAGCTCTCCTGAAAAATGTGTGAGCCTGCTGACTGCTCTGAGCATTGCCAGGGGCAAGGCCTGGCTTGGCTCCTTGCTGGTGTCTGCCTGGCCATGCTGGCTGTGCCACCTTCAGGCACTGCAAGGGGAGCTCAGTGATTTAAAACCGTTTCTTCAGCCAGAGGAAAACCTTCTGTTTGATTCCTGTGGCAGCCCAGGGGCAGTGGCTGTTAATGTGCAGGTCCCTGAGAAGCAAGTTCAGTAAACATGAGTGACATTGATGGAGGGGCTCTTGTCACCTGGTACAGATCTGCCTGAAAAGTCCCTCTTTGATGTTTTCACAGGTCATTGGTTTTTCCTCAGAGACTGTAGCAGCCTTTATCGGTGTAGTTGGAATTCTCTCTATACTGGCTCAGGTGAGAAGCAATTTCTGTGTTGGCTTGAGCAGTCTGCTGTCAGAATGTCCAAAATTTCTGATTTCGAGGCCGCTGAGTTGTCAGAACTCCTGTGGCTACAGAGACTTTAGAAACAGAGAAGATCTTCAATTGGGAGGGACCCATAAAAGTCCCTCAGCTTCCTGTCCTCTTGTCTCCTGCTGTTTCCCTCTTTCTTTGCTGCTGCCTTGATGGAAACACCTGTTTTTTTTTCCAGACAGTCGTGTTGGGAATTCTCATGCGCTCCATAGGAAATAAAAACACCATCCTCCTGGGACTAGGCTTCCAGATCCTGCAGCTTGCCTGGTATGGCTTTGGATCACAGCCTTGGTGAGGGTTTGCCCACATTTCTGTCCCTCTGTGGCCGTTCCCACCCTGCAGCAAAGGGTGAAGGCACAGGGCTGCTCCTCACAGCTGCCTCCTTCCTCCCCAGGATGATGTGGGCAGCAGGAGCTGTGGCTGCCATGTCCAGCATCACCTTCCCAGCCATCAGTGCCATGGTGTCGAGGAGCACAGACCCTGACCAGCAGGGTGAGTGCCTGGGGACCCATCTGATGGGGGGTTCATCCCAGCAGGTACTGAGCTGGCACAAGGCCATGGTGGTGGAGGGGTAGGCAGGAACATCTGTGCCAGCTGTGCAGTGTCACTCTACTCACAGCAGTATTGACACTCTTATCTTTGACCACGGATGGTGCTGTACTGGGCAACTCCCAAGCCATGCTAGTGGGTGTTTGGTGTTGTCCCTCTGAGGCAGAGGAGGCTGCTGCATTTTGCTTGCCTCACTGTAGATCTCCAAGTCGTCAGCTCAATTCTAGTTAATTAGAAATTGTTGCTTGATGTGCCTGTGCTTATTTCAGTCTGCAAAGCAGCAAGCCCAGCATCATTCATATTTCTAGAACCTGGCACTGAGTGAAGCTGCTCATCAGCAAACCCCTCCCCCTGCACATCAGCCTAGATCAAAGTGCTTGATCCTGTCTCTAAATATCTCTAAATATGTATCCTCGAATAAAATAATTTTCTTTGGAAAGCTGGAGGCATTTCCCCCTTCTTCCCTCTGTCCTTAGGTGTGGTGCAGGGGATGATCACTGGAATTCGGGGTCTGTGTAACGGCCTGGGGCCAGCACTCTATGGTTTTGTCTTCTATCTCTTCCACGTGGAGTTGAATGAAATGGCTGAGGTGGAAACTTTGGGCAAGGCCTCCAAACCCAACATGGCCAACCCTACAGATGAGGTACCTACTCAGCTTCTCACTCTGCTTGCTGGGCTGTGTTTGCCCTCATGCTTGAACCATTCCTGTCTCTCTCTCTCTGTCTCTCCAGAGCAGCATCATCCCCGGGCCACCCTTCCTGTTCGGGGCGTGCTCCGTGCTGCTGTCGCTGCTGGTGGCCCTGTTCATTCCAGAACACAACCTGGCACTGAGGTCAGGCAGCCACAAGAAGCACAGTACAGGGGCCCAGGCCCACCCCCACAGCCCACCAGCTGGGGGGTCAGATGGCAAGGAGCCCCTGCTGGAGGACAGCAGCGTGTGAGGTGGGACAGGGACCTGCCTTGGGGCTCGACTCCACACCAAGGACGGGCTCAGCAGGAGTTCGGGGAGGGGGAGAGAGGGATCCAAGGTAACAGACTGTGCCACTAACAGCTACTGAGGAGGGATGAGGTTTCCCTTCGAGCCAAATACACCCAGCTGGTGCAAAAACAGAATTGTATCACCTGGTGCTGATGGAAAGGGGAGATACGGAGCTGCTGCACTGGAGGGATAGTTCTGGAAAGCAAACCTACCCCAGTGTGCCCTGCCAAATGCTCTGCTCGCTGCTGGAGATGGAGCCAGCGTGGGCTGTGGTTGGTGGGAGCTCCCTGAGCTGCCCCTGGGATCAAATATGGCATTTGCTCCATGCCCCATCCCTGACAGAGCTGTTCCTGCTGCTGGCACCCACCCCTGCACGCTCTGGTGACACGCTGAGGGGACGGGGTGTGTGTGAAGCACAGGGAGTGCAGCTCTGAGCTTCCTCTCTGCTGGAGGGCCCCATTCTGCCCCAAGTGAAACTTAGACCAAAAAAATAGAAATCTGCTGACTTAATGTTCTGGTGAAGAGGGTAAAAATGAAGAAGTTGCAGCTGACACAAGGGACGATGGGCAGGTGTGAGAAGGGCAGCTACATGAATTACAAGCACTTGGATGGCCACAACAGCTGTTGTGCTGTTTGATTTTCTTGTCACTCTGAGGTGGCATTTGCCTGTTGCCTCCGTGGGCAGTAGATAGAAGAATTTTTTCAGAAATCTTTTCCTGGAGCTGTGAGTGTTGTTTAGGAGATAAAATTCTCTGGCAGGGTGGAGAAACAACTTGGCTGTGCTGAGCACTTTGGAGATGCGTGGTTTCCTGGGAGAAGGGTCAGAGAAATTATTGTTTACCTTGAGCATTGTACAAAACATGCTGGTTTGCCCCTGGGCTCCTGCCATCTGGTGCTAAACCCAAAGAGTGTCCAGAGCTGGTTTGTTCTCAACCCAATAGATCCTGATGGTGAAGGCTGTGTTGATTTCAACTTAGGGGTTTGGATTCCATGTGGCATTTCTGAGCCTGCTGTGGAGGCTTTTGTTTATGGAACAGTGGGACTGCAGCCTCTGCTGCAGGCTCAGCTGTGCTCAGAAAGAGCAGGAGGTGCTTGGAGCATTGTGAAAGGAGCTGAGGAAAACAGGGAATGTGTGGTTGTTTATACAAATGTGGCAGAGGGCAGGAAACAATTGTTCTGATTTGAGTAAATAAGAAGTGGTGGCATTGAGCAGTTCTGGGAAGTCAGGACCAAACCAAGGACACTTCAGGAATCCTTTGTTAAAGGAACTGAGGGTGCAGCAGCCAAACCAGTCTTGCCTTGGCTGTTCTCTGTTTGGGGTCCCCTCTCTGTGGGTTTGGGGAAGGTTACCCAGGGGAGAGCAGCTAAAGGGAGGCAGTGTTGGCCCTTTACATCGTGGATCTTTGCAGACACACAGCAGCAACTGCAAATGCCATTTGGTTATCAGAGGTGGGTATTTAAGTGAGTTGACAGTTTGTTCTTTATTGATCTGGCCTGGTGGCAGCTCCTGTGCTCAGAACTAGGAGCAGCTGGGACACAGAGGGATGCTGAGGTGGGTCTGGCTGCAGGTCTGGGGAGCAGAGCCAGCAGAAACTTCCTTGACCTGCCTTGACTCCATTTTTCCTAAGCTCCTTGTGGTGACACTCCCAATTCCCAAACATTTGTTGGATGGTCAGTACTGTGTATGCATGGCAAGCTTTTATCATGAAGGAAATCCTGTCACTTGCACTTCCAGGCAGCAGTTCCCCCACCTCTGTTCATCACAAAAATGCCTTTTTTAGACGGGACTTTCCCCGAGTCCTGGCAATCTGTTGATTTACATGGGTAAAAGTGAGCTGAAGTAGGATTTTCCCTCACACACAGATGAAGCAAAACATGGAATCGTTACCTCGGAGCTTCACGGGTACAATATAGTGACATGTTACAAAAAGATGAGCATAATTTATATGATATAAAGTATATAGAGATATATTTTTAAAAGTCCCCTCCCTTATTGCATAGTTTATTGAAACCAATGTGTTTCTGGTCCTGTTCCCTCTCACCACTGCTGCTGCCTGTGTCCTCTCAGCCTCTCCTTCCCCTCAGACCCCAGAACTGTCCAGAACTTCCCTCCCAGGCCATGGGTCATGATGTGACCCCTGAGCTTCTGGTGATGCTGACTTGTGCATCGTGGGCCTGGAGTGTTTTGGTCCCTTTGTCAGCTCCCAGACTTGGGGCTCGGTGCTGCCAGCAGGTGACTGCCAGGTCAGGGGCTGTGGCCTGCTGTGCTGTCACTGGTGATGGCACTGGGCACCAGTGGGGTTACAGCACTGGGCAGCTGGGGTGGGGATATGGCAGTAGGTGGATGGAGGGGGGTACAGCACCAGGCAGCAGCAGGACCTCTACAGGTGCCATTACCAACAGAAAGGTGGCTTGTGCTGGTGTGCAGACCTGGCAGCAGAGGCTCTCGGAGGTGCAGGGAGCAAGCAGGGGTCCCTTCCCACCCTACTGGGGTTCCTCTCACCTGGTTTGGTGGGGCCTTGGCCCGGTGCCTCCCCTTCTCTCAGTGCAGGGCTGTGACCCTGCACTGTTCTGCCTTGAGGTGACAGAGCAGGAGCTGGGCCAGGCGGTGCTGGAGCTGAAGTTACCAGAGCCAAATGAAGAACAACTTGTTCTGAAGGGCTGGTGCTTCCACAGCATCCCACGTGGAGGCTGGAAAGGCTGTGTGGAGCATTCAGCTAGTTTTGCCAATTCTTGTTACTTTATATGAAAACGTAACTTTTTAAAAAAGAATCTTTTCTTAAAATCTGCTTGATCTGCTGTGCAGTGCCTGAGCCCAGCTGTTTAACTTTGGGATTCCCAGGATTTGTCTGCAGGGACTTAAAGCCTGGGATGGTAACAGCAATGCCCAAACACAAGGCAAAAATCATCTCAATTGCTTGTCAGCAGTCCTGGCAGGTCAAGTGAGTTTCAACTGATCTTGTTGCATTAAAAACCTGAGTTACACCATTGCTTTCTCTTCTGCCATTAATTTTACAAAGTAGTAACTTTTTACTTCCCTGTTTTTATTCTTTTTCTGCACTCCAAAGGCTGTTGACAGCTGTGGTATCTTTAAAGCGCGGGCACTCGGCCCCACCTCTGCTCTCTCACAGTTCACCATCACGTGTGTTTGTGTCTCTTTTTTAAGCTAACGATAAAATGTATTTATTTCAGTTCAGGTTGTGTTTGGAACTGGCTAATCTCTCCCTCTGATGGATTATTTATTAAACTGCTGCTTTCCTGTTGTGTCAAAGGTCTCTGTCCTTATTCCTCTCCATCACCAGTGGTACCTGGCAGCTTCTGTCCAGAATATAATTTCCCCTTGAGAATTATGTGAAGATGTGGGATGGGTTGGGGCTGCCAGTCTCTGCACCAGCCCCGGATGGGAAGCAGGTCCCTGGCTCCTGCCTGCCCCACTGGAGCCTCCTCCTGGACTGGTTTTTAGTAGCCTTGATTCTATTGTCTTAATTTTTCAGACAGGTCTAATTTAGATCTTATCTGACTCATTTAAACACTCTTTGTGTGGCTGAGGATGGTCATAAGTGATTAATATAATCCCAACAAATATAAACACATCCAAGCCAGCTCTGGGATGGAAACTGGTGCTTGATGTATGGTATCCTGGAAACATGAGCTCTTACACAGCCTGTTACTCCTGTATGTATTTCCTCTAGACTGGAGCTAGCTTTTGTTTTGTTGTTTCCATCTTTAATTGAGAGAAAACCTCCAACTTGTCTCACATGACCTCGCTGGAGAACAAAGGGCAGGTGTTGCAGGGCAGGATGTTGCTGACCATGCTACCCCTGGTTTAGTGGCTGCTGGGGCAGTGGCAAAGCCTTGTCCCTTCTGGTGACAGCCTGGGGCCAGACCCCAACCCGAGGGGCTCCGGGGGTATCCTGTGCCGGAGCCAGCACTCATCCCTTGGTGCTTTGTGTCTCCACACTGAACTGTTTTGTTTCCTGAGCAACATCTCTGGACAAAGTATTGCCCGGCACAAATCCCCACGCCTGCCCTGTGGGAGGAAGCACAGTTGGCTTCCAGGAAAGGTGTTCAGGCCCAAATCTGGAAAACCAGTGTTCCCTTCATTCCTTCAAAGGCTTCCTGTGGGCTGGAAAACACTTCTGGTGAGTGAGCTTGCTCCTTCTGTCCTGTGCACGCAACCTGGTGCTGTCCCTATGCTCCTCTGGGCTGGGGGAAGCTCTGAATCCATGGAGGACAGGTCCCAAGCAGGTGGTGGAACAGGGGTGTGGTGGGTCCACTGTGGCAGGCACATTCTTTTCTCTCTCAAGACTTTTTCACAGAAGAGCACAGAGAGAAGAAAGAGAAAACAATTTCTATTTCTACTCCTTGTTTTTCCCATGTGGAATGTGTTTAGAGAATTGTTTATCTGGAGTGATTGCTTGGTTGGATTCTGTTGAAGACTGTTTGAACCTGATGGCAAATCAAATCCACCTGTAGCTCGACTCTCGAAAGAAAGTCACGAGTTGTTAGATATAGTAGTTAGAAAAATAAGTATGTAGTTTTAGTATCTCCTCTAAATAGTATATTAATGTATTCTAGTATAGTTATAATAAAGAAATAATTCAGCCTTCTAAACTAGAGTCAAACATCATCATTCCCACTGGGTTCACCTACATTTACAATAGGTCCACTACTCACGGTGAGCAAGAGGTGCCCTGGGGGCTCTGCCACATTACTCTGAGCTGCCCCAAGTCCCCTGAGCTGCCCCTGGCTCTGTGGCTGAGCCGTTGGAACTGAAGGATTATCAGGTTTCCATGAATCCAATTTCCTCTGGGTGGCTGGGGCAGCTCTGGACACGCCAAGCCCCAAAACAAAGTACAGCACAAGGTGTGGGGCTTTCTGGTAACTGCTAATTTCTTGAGGTCCAGGAAGGTCTGGGGAAGTTTTTTTTGAAGATGAGTTGGTTCCATAAGTGCTCAGCTCTCATTCAGACACTGATTGAGGGGTTTTCTCATTGCACTGGTGCTGCAATCAGGGTTTTGAGAGACACAAGTGAAACCCTGGCACCACGTGTGTGTCCTCAAGGTTCCCAGACACATTTCTGGGAATAGCCTGGCAGTGTGGGAGCAGCCCTGGCCATGGCTTGTCCCAGGGTTGGGCAGGGAGGCTCGGGTGGCTGCTGGAAAATCCAGGAAGTGGCTCTGTTAACACAGGATGGAAGGAACAAAAACCCCAGCATCATTAATCACCTGCTTCGGCTGAGTGTGCACATTTGGTGGGAAGTGTTTACAGAGCACTTTCCTTGCTCAGAGGCCTCCTGCACCCTCAAGAGAATTAATAGCATGACCTTCTAAAAGGATGCATGGCATGCCCAGTGCACGGAGCTGCCTCTCAGTTTCCAGATGGGAAAGGTCCAGGTCCTGTGATGACACTGGGTGCAGAGATGGGCACGTTCCTCCCTCAGCCCTTTGGGACCTTCCCTGGCCTTGGCTGCAGCCTGGCAGGGTGGGATGGAGCAGAACAGGACTCATCCCTCCATGGGGAGCTGGGCAGGAAGGAGAGAGTGATGCCAGACCCAGCGTGGACCCAGGACAGATGCTGAGGGCCTTGAGGTTGGATAATTCAGGGTGTGCAACACCTTCTCTGTGGTGACACTTTCTCCATCTGTACCACAAGACCAACCCTCACAGGAACACTTGATTCCATCCCTGAAACAGCCTTTTTGAGGAATAAACAGGAATAATCAGCTCGCCATCAGGGCTGACCACGGGTCCTGGCTCTGCTTTTGGGGCAGGGGCTGACAGGGCCCTTTCCACAGCTTTGTGTCCCCAGTAGCTGTTGGGGTCATGGAAAGGCTGGTTTGCCAGGGTCTCTGGAGGAGTGATGTAGCCTGCAAAAAACAGGGATAGAGCTGGATCTGAGCCACATCCTGGCGTGCAGGTGCCTGTGCAGAGCTCCCTGGTGGGGGTGATGGGGGCCCCTGCAGCCACACGGGGACCCTTTGGGACAGTGACTTTCCTGGATTTGGGGGGGCTGCCAGCTTGGCCGTCGGCTGGGTGTTGTGCAAGAGCCGAGCTTGGAAGAAAATAATAAACCTCCCTCTGGAAATACCCCTTGGGCGGGAAGTTGTGGAGGTCCTGGGGCCGGTGCTCGCAGGGGCGGTTCCTATAGGGCTTAAGAAGGGCTGAGGTTGGAGCCGGCGGCCAGAAGGAGACAGCCCCGGCCAGCTGCACCCGCTCCCTGGAAAGGGGGAAGGAAGAACAGAAGGGAAAACCAACCCCGCTGTCGTGGGGGATGGAGCCGGCTCCTGTCCTTCTCCTCCTCGGCTCGCTGTGGGGCTGCAGCGGTGAGTGCCACGGGGCCAAGAGCCACCCTAATCCCCCAATTCCCCTCTGTCTGCTCTCCTTGCTTCACCCTACAGCCCCAGGACCTCGCTGTCACTGAGCCGTGACAGCCACCCTGTCCCCACGTCGCTGCCGTCCCGGAGCTGCGGGGCGCTGGTGGCTGTCCCCTCCCCTGAGCCGGCACTTTCCTCCTGCCCAGGACGCCCCGCTGCCAGGCTGGTGGTGACACCGCAGGAGCCGGTGGTGCCCTTTGGGGGCTCGACAGAGCTGAACTGCTCCTTGGCCTGCGCAGGGGGCAAGGTGGACTGGAGGGGGCTGGACACCGCCCTGGGGACCATCTCCTCCTTCTCCAGCCACAGCATCCTGCACATCAGGCACGCCACCGTGGCCACGGAGGGCACAAAAATCTGCGAGGGCAACTGCCACGGGCAGCACTACCAGACAACCGTCGCGCTGAAGGTCTATGGTAAGCGCTCCCCAGCTGTCACTCGCTGCCTCCCAGCACAGCCCTGGACCCCCAAGGCAGCCCCTTTCCTCCTGAGCTATGCTGTGCTGCCAAAAATCACCCTTGACTCCTTTCCAGCCCTCCCAGACACGCTGAGACTGGAGGCAGCCCCCCACATCCTGCGCCCGGGGCACCCTGCCAACCTGACCTGCTCGGCCATGGGCCTGTATCCTCCCACCGGGCTGGCCCTCACCTGGTACCGGGGGCACCAGCTGCTGCAGGCACCAAACGTTGACTGCGAGGAGGAGGCCGAGGAGGAGCTGTGTAGTATCATTTCCACCCTGTCGGTGACAGGGACAGAAGTGGCAGAAGGGGTGGAGTTCAGGTGTGAGGTGACACTGCAGGTCGGGCAGGAGACCTTCACCAGAGTGGCATCTCTGGTGGCAAGTGCTGAGGGTGAGTGCCAGGAGGGGCTGGGACCCCAACCTGCATGTACAGCATCCCCTGGAGCCAACCCCCAGTGCCCAGTGCTCTGTGGAATAGCTCTGCCAAGCAGCAGCAGCCACTTCTGCATCACTCCCAAATCTCCCATCCCTGTCCCACCTGACAGTGCCCCTTTGCTCCTGCTCGCTGTGCCCAGGGGCTGGAGGAGGTTGGGGCTGCAGCGAGGTCACCTGTGACCAAGGCCTCTGTGTGTTTGCAGCTGTGATGGAGCAGCCAGCAGCCGTGGCCACCTCCACGGGGAGCCCCAGCACAGCCAGGCCCGTGGCCACCACAGGGAGTGTCCCTACAGGTCACCCCACCACAGCACGGGAGCCCAACGCTGGGACCACTGTGGCTGCTGTCACCAAGCCCCCCTCCACGGAGCCCTCTGTGCCCCAGGACCTCATGGCAGGCAGCCCCATGGCACGTGTGGCCACCAGCACCCTCCCTAGCTCTGGCACGGCGGCGCCGGGGCCATCTGTGGGGACAATGCCTGCTTGCAGCCTGCAGATCTGGTCGCTGCCTCCCACCGGGACGCGGGGCAGGGCCCTGCGCATCGAGTGCCACGCTCGGTGCACCGGGAACGCCACGGTGGGCTGGCTCCGGACCCCCGCAGCCCTCTCGCAGTACCGGGAGGAGTCTGAGGGCAGCAGCTCCACGCTGCAGCTGGACTGCGCCGAGCCCTGGCACCAGGGCCACTACCAGTGTGTCCTGCTCGGCCACCACGCCCAGACAGTCAGCCTGGAGGTGATGGTGGTGGATGGTGAGTGGTGGTGATCTGCAGACCCCTGCCCTGCTCTGCCTTCTTCACCCGGGTGGGGCTGCAGCCCTCTGTCCCTGCCACAGTTAGTGCTGGGGGGATGCCATGGTTTAGTTGAGGTATTGGGGGCATGGGTTGGACTTGATGATCTTGAAGGTCTCTTCCAACCTGATGATTCTGTGAATTCTGTGATTCGCTCACCCCTCGGCATTTCCTGCCCGGGCTGCAATAACAGCTCCATGTGTTTGCAGATTCCTTCAGCTCCAGCCCTGCCATTGCTACGGGGACAGCGGGATCGCTCCTGGGGCTCATCGTGACCGCTGCTGTGTCTCGCCGTCTGTGGAAACGATTCAGATCTCGGTAGCAGCTGTCCTAGGAGTGGGAGCAGCCGGGTGACGGCCCCGGCCCTGCAGCCGTGTCCCCGCTGTGCCCTGGCCAGCAGGAAGGAGCAGGAGGGTGAGCAGCCGCCGCGGGAGGCAAAGCCTGCAAGGGCAATGAGCAGAGGCAGCACAGGGACACGTCCGGGACTGGATCCCCGCGGGCTGGCACCGAACACCGGGCTGGGCCCGGTGCTCGGGCACCGGCGGACGGGCGGGAGCACGAAGGCCGCTTGTCCGTCAGAACGTCCGAGGCAGCCCCGGGGGGAGCGTGGGCTCGGCGGGCGGGTGGCACCGCTGCTCCAATAAAGAGCTGTTTCCGTTCGAGCCCTCTGCAAAGTGTCCTTTGGGCCTGGGCGGCCCCGGTCCTGCGGCCCCTTACCGGCCCCGGGACACCGGCGGCGTCCGCCCGGTTGCCAAGGGCGGGGCGCCTGCCCGCAGTAGACATGGCGGCCGCGGCGCCAGCCGCGTTGATAACGCAGCTCCCTTGCCCATACTCAAGATGGCGGCCACGGCCTCGCCCAATGGCGGCGTTCTCGCATGGCCTCCCTGCCCACCGATTGGCTGCCAGCGTGCAAGATGGCGGCACAAAAACTTCCGGCCCGGGCGGAAGTGCCGGTCCAAGATGGCGGCGTACGAGAAGCGGCGAGCGGCCGCCGCGCCGGTGCCGGCGGGGGGCAGCGGGCTGCCGGAGCCGGGGCGGGCAGCGCCGGGGGGCGGCGGGCTGGCGGAAAGCAGCGCGGCAGAGTTCCTGCTGCGAGCCGGCGTCACGGCCATGGTGCGGGAGGCGCTGCTCAAGGTGCTGGAGGCGCGGCCCGCCGAGCCCGTGTCCTTCCTGGCCGAGTACTTCGAGCGGCTGGTGCTGGCGGAGGCGGCGGCGGAGCCCCCGGGGCCGCCGCAGCGCCTGGCCCGGGCGCTGTGGTACGTGTGCCTGGCTCATCACTCGCACAGGTGCGGCCGGCGGCGGCGGGGGGCGGCGGGGACGGGGGGCGAGGCCGCCTGTCTGTGTCTGTGCCCTGTCGCGACAGGACGGCCTTCGACAGCAACGCCGGCGCGGCCTACGAGGTGCTGGGGTGCGGCGGGCGGCGGCGGGCGGCGGGCGTGGACGGGCGGCTGTACAGCGAGCTGCTGCGGCGCATCTGCCAGCGCGGGGCGGCCCCGGCCGAGGCGGCGGCCGAGCTGCTGCGCCGCGTCCGCTGCCGCGACCACGAGGCCGTCCCGTTCGACGTGTTCCGCTACGGCGTCCTCACCTGCTGCGTGCTGCTCGAGTTCGCCGCCAAGGCCGACGCGCTGTTCGCCGTGCTGGGCGCCGGGGACTCGGCGGACAGCCGGCTGTGCCAGGCGGTGCTGCGGGCGCTGGAGGACGCGCTGGGCGCCGGGCACGGCTCCCGGCCCGCCCGCTACCTGGAGGCCGGCTCCCGGCTGGGCCCCGACAGGCTGGCACTGGCCATGGACCAGGCGCTGCAGGAGAGGAAGCTGGGCTCCTCCATGAGCAGGGAGGAGTTCCTGAGGAAAGCCACAGCGCTGTTCATAGCGAAGGTGAAGCCCGTGGAGTGATGGCGGGTGGGAGCAGCGCTGGCTGCGGCCGCTGCCGGCCCTGCGGGGCCTCGCTCCGAGCTGCACGGTGAGCACGGGGCGCTGGCTGGAGAGCCCTGGTGTGCCCAACAGGAGATTCCCACTTTCCACACTGCCTGCCCTGCTCTGATGGTGCCCAGCAGCTCCGTGTCCCTGCGTGGCTCCTCTGGCCCTTTCAGGGGTTATCCAGGACTGATGTGGAGGCTGTGACCCATGGAGATGTTTTGGGCAGTGAAATGGGCCAGAAGGAACAAAGTGTGGGGCTGGGCTATGGTTGCACAGAGGCAGCTGGGGAGGGCTAAGGTGGTTTGGGATGTGGAGTGCAGGCTCTGGATGAGACACAGCCCCTTCCCCTGGCACCAGCTGCGTGTCCGGCCGGGGGTTATTTATTTAAACTTGTCTGATTGTTATTTATACTGTTCAATTCCTGGTTTGCTGTAAGACATTAAAGCTTTTTTACTATTTTTTTAGTGGCCAGTTTCTTACCTCCTGGCAGCATGAAGTGCCAGAACGAGCTGCAGAAGTGCCCAGATCCCTGAGGCACGCTCCGTGCCCAGGGGTTGGTGTTGGCAGCGGGTGCAGGACTGTGGAACACCTGAGTGGAGGAGCCGGTGGGAGGATCCCCGCGGGCTCGGGACGTTGTGCTGGGCGGATGTTGTGCTCCCTGCAGGCAGGACGCGGTGCTGGCCTGGGTGAGGCTGCGGGTGGCGGCTCCTGACGCAGACCCAGCTGACGGGATATGACACAAAGGGAGGTGCGAGCCGGGGATACCGGAGGTGCCGTTCGTTCGGCTGAGCAACCTCTGCCCCTTTTCCCGGTGCTGCCCTGGCAGCGCTGTGATTTGTCACACAGCTGCGGCACCGCTGGCTGACCGCGGTTCTGCGTGCTGGGGAGCCGCGGGGCTCCGCCGATCGCTGGATTCTCTCGGTGCTACCGGGAGCACCGGCGCCCACCACCGGCCCCGCCCCGCGCTCTGATCGGTCGGCGACACCCGTGGGGGCGGTACCGGAGTAGCCACGCCCCTCCCGGGACTCGAGCGGTGCCGGTGCCGCCGCCGCCCCCGAGCCCCGGCATGGCGCGGCCCGCCGTGCCCAGCTCGCAGAAGGCGCTGCTGCTGGAGCTGAAGGGGCTGCAGGAGGAGCCCGTGGAGGGGTTCCGCGTCGGGCTGGTGGACGAAGGGGACCTGTACACCTGGGACGTGGCCATCTTCGGCCCCCCGGACACCCACTACGAGGGCGGGTACTTCAAGGTGAGCGGCGGCGGCGGTGGGGCGGGCTCGGGGGTGCGGGGAGATGGGGCTGGGTGCGGGGGAAGGCAGAGCAGGCGGCGTCGGGATGGGTTTTGGGAAGGAGTTTCGGAAGGGGTGAGACCCCGTGAGTGTGGGGGTCGTGGCAGAGCTGCTCCCGGGCTTGGGGGCGAGTTGAGGGTCAGGGAGAGCTGGGTACACCTGGAGGTCCCTGGTGCTTTGGAGTGGTGCGCTGGTGGAGGCTGCCAAACTGCCGAGGGTCCCCTTCGTTGTGAGGAGCATTTCAGCCCCTTGGAGGGGCCTCAACCGCCCCCCTGCCCCCCCGGTCTGAGGGTGCAGGACAGCGGCTCCAGGTCGCTGAGGTTCCCTCTCCTGGAGAGGATCCGAGGCGTTGCTACCAGACCGAAGGGAAGAGACAAAAGTCCCCTGAGTGAAGACAGAGACAGCCCAGGGTGGGAGAAGGGAATGTCGTGGCTTGGTTTGGGGTTTGAGGTGGAAGAAGGTGTTTGGCAGCCTAACTGCACAGTCCCCCCTCGGCAGGATGTGTGTGTGCTCTTCCCAGGTGTTGTGCAACTTGGGGTAGCTGTTTTCTTCCTCTTTCTCATCCTTCCTGCTCCACTGAGTGTTTTCATCCTGTTGCTGTCAGGGTGGAGATGCACAGGGTGAGTCACCCAGGGTTAGCTGTGTTTGTTTTCCCGGGCTGGCAGAGCTGATGCTTCAGAGCCAGGTTTCATCTCTTCACTGAAGTGGAGGGGTTTTTATTTTCCCATAGCATTTTGGCGTGAGACTCTCTGAACTCTCACCCTTTCAGCTGCTCGTGCTTCTGTTGTGTGCTCGAGAGCTTCCAAACTTAGCACTGAGGGTGCTGCTGAGACTGTGCATAAGAGGAGAGCAGAGGGGCCGAGTCCTCTCCAGCCTGTGGGGACACCAACCTGTTTGTACACTGCAGGGTGGGGTTGTTGCTGTCCAAGCCCCCTTTGGCATCGCTTTGCCTTGGCTGGTTTTGTTCTGATCCCCTCTGACACAACAAAGGGGATTATTCTGCGATGTTCAGCTGTTTGGCCAGAGCCCAGCACGGGGCTGGGTGTCACTGTCCTGCACTCCACACACACACAACACGGCCCCCACTGTACTTTTCCTCTTCCCACCCCATGTCCTGTGCCACGGATCCAGTGTCTGAATTTTCTTCTACGTGAACTGGGGGAGGAAGAAGCATTCAGGAATTTTCATGTTGAGTCTTGATCTGGAAGTTTGCTCCCAGAGCCTGGAAACAGCTGAAAGCTGAATCAGTCACTGGGAAGTTGTGCAGCCACACAGGGAGAAGCTGCCCCTGTCCTCTTGGATTCCTGGTGCTGGTGGGTTGGGGCGGTCTCTGAGGACTGTGGGATGTTGCTGTAGGTCCCTGTGCCCCCTCAGGCTTCACTTGGAGATGGATAGGGAACCTCTCTTTGCCCAATCTCAGCCCTGTGGGTTTGGCAGCTGTGGGAGGAGCCGGTGGTGGCTGAGTGTCCCTGCTGGAGCCTTGGGCTGCAGCCTGAGCTTCATGTGATTTTATTTTTAGCCCCCAAGCTGTGCACTGCGGCCAGTTTGGACTGGGTCTCTTCTCAGCAGTGACAGGCTATTTTTAGATTTGGTGTTTTCATCAGAGCACCAAGCACCTGATGCTTCCTTCCTGTGAGCTCTGAAGGGTAAACAGCCTTTCCTTCAGTGGCACAGCCATGGTCTGTCCCTGACAGCAGCTCTGGGGGTGACCCAGACTCTCTGCCTGGCTCTGTGTGCTGCTGTGGGGCTTGTGCTGAGTGCTAACATCAGCTCTGCTGGTTCCTCTGCATTGGAGAGCACTGGGTTAGCACCAGTGGGCCCTGCTGGACAGGGGGATATGGGCAGAATGGGGGGCAAGGAGCTGCTGCTGGTCACAGACCCTTTGCTCACCCTACACTGTGTGGTGAGAGGCTGCCCCCGGGGCCAGTGTCCTGCCCACCGAGCTGGCTGGCACAGAGACTCTGTCCCAGCAGGTGCCCAGCTGGGCTTGGCAGAGGTTCCTTGTTCCCAGAGCTGTCAGAAGCTCTGTGGTTTCCGTCCCTTCCTTCTCACAGGGTGTTCTCATCTCCTTATTGTTCCCCTACAGGCTCGTCTCCGCTTTCCCATCGACTACCCCTACTCTCCTCCTGCCTTCAGGTTCCTCACCAAAATGTGGCACCCCAATATCTACGAGGTAGGTCCCCTGGGACAGCGAGGAGCCTCTTGGACAGTCAGTGGACACGTGTGCCTTTGTTGTGATGGCACTGGATGCAAATGCCAGCCTTTAGCACTGGACACTCAGTGCCTTTGGCGATGAGTGCCTGGCACAGGGAACGCCACTAATGAGCTCACGACAGCCCTTTGCTGTCCCAGTGCAGGTTCCAGGTCAGCCAGGCTTGCAGGCCTGATGGCTCCCACGCTTGGGGACTTTGTGCCTGTGCCAAGAGTGTCTGGAGGGCAAGCAATGTGCCTGGACCTGGGGCCCACGGCAGGGGCACAGCTTTTTGGGCATTGGGCAGCCTGACCTGTACAGTGCTGGCAGTCATGGGGTGCTTGTTCACTTTTGTGTCCCTCCTCTGGGACTGAGGGGACAGCTTGAGTCACCTCACCTGGCTTCAGCCAAAGGGAAGAGCGAGTGAGGAGATCCTGGGGCAGCAGCTCCTGAGGATCCTATTTCTCTTGTGCTTGCAGACAGGTGATGTCTGCATCTCCATCCTGCACCCGCCCGTGGATGACCCGCAGAGCGGGGAGCTGCCATCGGAGCGCTGGAACCCCACCCAGAACGTGCGGTGAGGGCTGGGGGGACTGTGGGCACGGGGCTCTTCCAAGGGCAGGGGTGGGAAGGTGGGAGGATGGGGACAGCCTCCTGCTCCCAAAGGCTGCAGGAGGTGCCAGGGGGCTGGTGAAGGCTCTCAGGCTGTTGGATGGGCTGAAGAACAGCCAGAGCTTGTGTGTGGATGAGTATAAACCCAACAGCCCGTGTGCTGCTGTCCCCTGCTCGGCCTGCTCCCCTTTGCTGGGACCTGTCTTGCTGTGGGCAGCACAAGGCTTTCCCATGGACAGAGGGGGGCTGCTGGCACTGCTGGGGTGCTGCTGACCTGTCTCAGCTCTGACTGCTCATGTTTATCCACACCAGAACCATTCTACTGAGTGTGATCTCACTGCTGAATGAGCCCAACACGTTCTCCCCAGCCAACGTGGACGCCTCTGTGATGTACCGCAAGTGGAAGGAGAGCAAAGGGAAGGACCGGGAGTACACAGACATCATCAGGTGCGTGCTGAGCCTGGGCCTGGCAGCCCTGGCTCTGCTGGGATCCTGTGGGACACGGGCTCTGTTCTCAACCCCCCCTTCTCACCCTCCAGGAAGCAAGTGCTGGGCACCAAGGTGGACGCTGAGCGGGATGGAGTGAAGGTCCCCACCACGCTGGCTGAGTACTGTGTGAAGACCAAGACTCCAGCCCCGGATGAGGGCTCAGACCTCTTTTATGATGACTATTATGAGGATGATGAGATGGAGGAGGAAGCAGAGAGCTGTTATGGTGATGAGGATGACTCCGGCAATGAGGAATCTTGATGGCCCTCTGGCATTGCAAAACTTCCTACAAACTACTGAATTTTACCTCAACTAGAACAAACTGGTTTGAATTTAGGATCTGTCAGCCCTGAAATTAACTCTCTACCTCGCAGAGAGACTGTTCTGCTGTTACAAAGGAAATCCCATCACTGTCTTTGCAGGAAAAGATAAACCCCCTATTTTATAAACTTCCTGGGGGGCGGGTGGAGAGGGGGCATTCACAAAGCCACAGAAACTGAGGTGCTGGTGGCTCTGCCTGGTTGAGTAGTGACAACCAGCCTGGTGTTGGCTGCCCTCGTTTGGGTATGTTCAGCTTCTTTTTAGCCTCACAGGGTAGGGGCAGTTTGGGGTGCTTGTGGGGGTACTGAGTGGTTGCTTTGGGGGTGGGCAGCATGTGAGTGCTGTCTTGGCTTTCAAGACCTTTTAGGGTTCACCCTGCAGTCATCTGGGTTGTCCCCACATGACCCTTTTGCCTTCCCTGCCCATGATGCTGGAGCTGTGTTCACAGGGAGAGGGGCACCAGGGAGGATTTGCCCAGCAGCCACCAGCACTGGGCATGTGGGGATGGTGTGCTTGTGGTTTTTAACTAGCTGGGAGGGGTGGGGTTATGCTGAGTATTTCTGCTTCTGGTTTTATTTTGGACACTATTTAATAAAGTTCTTCCAGGGAAGGGTTGTGATGCACGAGTGAGGTTCTGCCCAGTCTGTGCCCAGGCTACAAGGGATTTGTGTCAGACATGGACTGGCATGGAGCAGTTGGGTGGATGGGCTGGCTGCTCTCTTGGGGCTGCAGGGCAGCTGTGGATCTCACAGTAACCCTCTGCAGAGTGGGCAGGAGGGTCTGGGCAGGGTTGCCTCTGGTCTGGAGAGCATCTCTGCCTTTCCTGGGCACCATTCAGTCCCTGTGTCCTGGAGCTGCGTCCAACACTCAGTCTCTGCCTGAGCCAAACCCTCCAGTGCTGCACGGGGAAGGTGTTTGCCTTCTCTGTCCTCTGCAGGCAGCAGACCTGCCTGGGCAGTGCCTAGCTGTGCTCGGTGGTAGCTGATGGGTGCCCTGAGCCCGCAGACTGGAACTGGCTGGGACATGCAAGCTCAGGAGGCTGCAGGGAGCTCCCCAGACTGTGGTGAGCTCCCAGCCCGGGGCGCTGCCGGCGCCTCGCCCGGCTGGGATGGGGTGAACAACCTCGGAGCCAGGGCAGGGATGAGGTCCTGGCAAAGCGTCTCCTGGGGCTCCTGCCCCTGCTGCACAAAGCTCCTCAGAGGGGTAATGAGCAAAACTTCCCTCGGCTGGAATCGTACAAATGGGATCAGGGCTTGAGTGACACCTGGGACTGCACGCGGCGAGGGCATGTGCTTTATTGCCTTAGGAAATGAGGCTAAAAGGTGAATAGGATTATTGTCGCTTTATTCAGGCCTGGCAAATGGCTTCCAAGGTCACCTGGCCCGGCCGGCATGGAGCAGCAGCCCCAGCTGCTTGTTCACAGCCAGCTTCTCCTTCCTTTCCTGGGGGGCTGCTCTGTGCACCCCAAACCTGTGTGGCTGTGCCCATGTGCCCTCTGCCTTTGGTGGCTCTTTGTGGCCAGTTCCCTCCGCAGTGCTGAATGCTGGAGGCCAGATCAACACCAGCTCCTCAGCCTGTGGGTGCCATGGGCACCACACTCCGCCGAATTTCTGCACCATAGGAGCCATATTTGCAAATCCCCCCAGTGCAGGGGGAGCCCGGCCAGTGGATGAGGGCAGGCAGGATAGGGGGAAGAAATGTTCTGGGAGGAGCTAGCAGAACCCCGTGGAGGGCGTGGTGGGGATTGGCGCCTATGGCCCCATTGTTTTGGCTTTTCCTGCCCCCCTGCCCAGTACCCCCGGCCGTGCGTGCTCCATGGCTGACTCAGTCAAGACTTCACTCCTGGGATGGAGAAGAGTTGGAGGCAAAGCTCCGTCCTGCAGACGCCTCTCAGCCCCAGCTGCCTTGTTGGTTATTGCCTGCCCAGCCTTCGGGGTTATCAGGCAGCTCCGGGCTGAGAGCCCGGGCCGGGCGCGCTCCCTGCAGCTCGGGGCAGCGCAGCGGGGCTGTGCCGAGGGCCGGAGGGGGCTGTGCGACCACCGGGGCAGCTCCGGCTGCGCGGCTCGGCTGCTCTGCCCCGGCAGCGGCCCCGCGGGGTCCGCAGGAGCCATTGTCTGTGCCGGACTCCCTGCGCTGCGGAAGCGCTGCCCGGTTTCCTTCCCGAACATCCCGCTGAGGCGGCCCTGCCTCACCCCGTGTGGCCCCGGGAGCCTCCGCGAACCGCCGGCCCTGCCCGCGGACCCGCTGGCTCCCCCCGTGACTCTGCCCACGCCGCATGGCCTGGGGGGCGTGTGCGTCCCGGGGCTCCCCCCAGTGCGTGCGTGCCCCGGCTCGGCAGGGACGGACACGTGCAGACCGGTTCGCCTCCCCCATCCCTCCGCGGTCCCGGACCCGCCCGGGGCCGCGGCTGCCACCGGGGCCACCCCCGGGACCCTCAGCCCCGCCCACAACGCGCGTCCCCATTGGCTG
>QUSF01000194.1:165912-179761 GCA_003676055.1 Chloebia gouldiae | reverse complement strand
CGGAGATGGCGGCGGGCGCGGCGGGAACGCGCGCGGTCCTGGCGCTGCTCGTCTTGTGCTCGATGGCCGCCGGCGCCGCGGGGACAAGTACGGACCGGGCCGGGGTGGCTCCGGGCTGGGGGCGCTCCGTTCGGGCGGTCCGGGATGGCGGGCGGTTGGCGAGGGCCCACGGGGGGGCTCCGGCGGGGGTTGGACGAAGGGGTGTCCAGCCGGGGCTCCGAGGGGTCTTGGCGGGATCCCGGCCCCGCGGGTGGGCTCCGGGCCGGGTCCGGGAGCGGCAGGCGTGGGGGGAGGAGCGGCGGCGCGGGCGCCTGCGGCGGGGCACGTCCGCGGCGGGCGGGGCCGGGGGAACGGAGGCGCCCCGGGGTTATCGGGGAATGGCCGGGCCGGGCTGGGCTCGGCACAGCCGTCGGGCACTCCCGCAGCTCGGGCGGAGGATGCCCTGCAGCACCGCGTGCCGGCTTGTTTCTTTAACCGGAGCGGCGAGCGGCCGGGCTGGGTTGTTTTCTCCTTAGGAAAACCCGAGAGTTTATTCCCCGCAGCCGCTTCTCCGGTTTCCGCGGCTCAGGAGCAGCAACGGCTCCCCGGGCTTTAAACGCTAAAGATGTTCAGATAATCCCGGGGCGGAGCGGGTCCGGTGCGGGGCGGCGGCTCCGCAGCGCCCGGCTGGGCGCGGAAAGCTCTTCCCGCAGGGATGAGGGGCTCTGCCCTGCGCTGGGGCTCCGCGTTTCACGTTTGGGAGGAAGGAGCTCACGGCAAACCCGGCCGAGTTCTCCCCGCAGCCTCTGGAGCAGCCCTGGTGCACGAGGTGCAAATGGTTTGGTCGCCAGTGGCCAGCAGCTGCTCCTGGCTGTTCGGTGTTTTGAATACTTAAAACAATCTGAAGCCTATTTGCACTTAATTCAGCATAGTACAACCGAGCCCTAAGAGTGGGAGGATCCTGGCAAACCGAAGTGTGTGCTCCAATCATTTTTTTTTCCTACAGAACTGCATTTTAATTCTGCAGGGCAGAGCCGCCTTCTAAACCTCACACTTATCACCTGGAGCTAGCCAAGTTCGCCATCCCGCTCCCTCTGTGGCTCTGAGGCTTTCCTGCCAGCTCCCTCCTGCCTGGGGACTGGCACCGGTGGGATGTGGAAAAAGCAGTTCTTATCCCGGGTTTGAAAAGCCCTGGAAAGAAGAGCTGGCCCAGCAGTTGTGTAATGCCCATGTCCTGCCTGGCCATGCCTGGGCTTGGTGTGGAGCCGTGCTGGTGCCTCGAGGGAGCAGAGTGGGGGCTGGAAAGTGAGGTTTGGCCTCTCAGCAGTGTTTAGGTTTGGCTTTATGGAGCAGACTGGGTAGCAGTTCGCCCCGTGGAGCATGGGTCAGTGTGTGCCTGGACTCTGTGCCCTCGCGGGGAGGGACCCTGACTTTGACCTGGCTGTGCAAAGCTTAAGGACAGTTTTTATAGCTATTTTAAATGGCAAAAAGTGTTAGGTCCTCAATTATCCCCTTTCCCTAACTGAGAAACAAAGGTCAGGCCAGGCAGGAACATGGACCCAGTGGGGCTCAGCCACCCCGAGCACGTCCCACTGCTGTTGACACCCCGAGGACTCCTCCCTCTGCGGGGGGAGAGGTTGTTTATAGTTTGAAGGTGACTGGAGAATGTTATCTGGTCTCTCTGCCTTCCCTGCTGTCCTGCTGGCTCAGATACCACGCTGTGCCCGGGGAAGCATCCGGGCTCAGCTCTGTGAGGAGCGCCTGGGCTTTGGGAGCTGAGCTCCACTTGCAGCCTGTCACCCTCTGGAAAATGTGGCAGCAGCCCTGATCGATCCCAGTGGGTTGGTGCTGGCCATGCTCCTGTGCCTTGGGCTCCACAGGCACTTTCCCAGCCCAGAGAGCCCACGGTTGGGATTTCCTGCTCTCAGCTTGCTGGTGGGGACAGGGAGGACATTAATCCCATGGGAATGCAAGTGGTACTCGCTGCTGCTGCTGCTTGCTGGAGCCTTTTAACCTGTTTGAACTGCACCAGGTACCCTCTAACTCGGAGCAAATAACCTTGCACAGCTTATTTTGTCAGCGCACAGTAATCACCTTGTGGCTGTAAAACCCTTGATCTTTACCAGCTCCTGCTTTAATTCGGGCTGCACTTGGAGCAGACGGGCTCGTACAAGTGCTCTGGGCTTGGCAGGGTTGGGAGTGTTTGATCACAGGCCTGTGCTGTGGAAAAAAGCCCTTCTGGCATGCAGGTCAGTGGTTCTGGGAGTGGAACCCAGCAGATAGCCCCATCCCATAATATCTGGGGGTACCCCTGAACCTCCTGCTTGGTTAAAATTAGTGTCTGCCTTCTCCTAAGAGTGCTTTGTCACCCCCCCATGGGGGGGTCCTTTCTCTTTCAGCCATGCATATTCTTCAAGAAGATTTCTTTGGAAGTCTTTAGTAGGAAAAAATGGTTTTTCCTTTGAAAAATGTGGAATTAATTTCTTTAGGAGTCAAGCTTAGCTTACAGGCTAACTTGTGTCTTTCTTGAGTTTGAGCAAACTTGGGTTTGTGACAGTGATTTGTTCCTACTCTCACAAAAAGCAGCCTTAGGATTTTTTGTTAAAGCATCTTCAGGCTTTCAAAGCCCCCCAAAAACTTCTCCAAAGCCCACTTCCTTTGTGCCTGTGCATCATGGTGCATCCATGGAAAGTTGTTTATAATCACAAAGTGCTTTTAACTGAGCAAATTCCTGGAAGGTTCTTGGGGCGCGAGCTGCCTGTTAGTACAGGAAGGATGTGTCTCAAGCTCAGCTCCTGAAACCTGGCTGGGGGCGAGTCACGTAGTGACCTCCACTTGTGCCTGATGGCTTTTCCGAAGAGCAGCTGCTGAGCCTCCCTTCCTGCCTGCCCTGGGAAGGGCTCCTGGGGCTGCGGCCACTGCCCTGGAGCCCGAAGGTGTTTGGCAGCTCCACTGCAGGGACCGACCTTTGGACTGGCTGATTCCAGACTGAGCCCTCTGGCTGTAAGGGCAGAGTGAAAAATACCCAAATTCCAGCCTGCAGCTGCTGCCTGTGTGTCTGGTCTGTTGGTTGCCAGTTCAGCTCTGCAGGCTGGTCTTGCCTGAGATGAAAACTGAGATTTCACTGTTTGTATGACAACAAATTTACAGGTTTCCTCACCTGGCTCGTGACATCTTGTGGTCTGCAAGACTTTCCTCCTCCCCCAAGAAGAGTTCTTACCTTGGGGTTGTGTCAGGGGTTCCTGCTGGGCACCTTGTGGGGCTGAGGGATGGGACAAGGCTGTGGGCAGGCCAGGGGCTGCTACGTGTGGCTGTGCCACGGTGCAGGGACGGGGGGCCTGGGCCCCGGCCAGCTCCGAATTACGGTCAGGCAGCCCGGGGCTGTGCATTGAGGGGGAACAGACACGTTCTTCCTGGGACCACAGGGGCTCAGTGAAGCCCTTTTCCCCTTGCAGTTGTCTTAATCAAACCGGCTGTGAGGGGGCTCGGTCAGGGTCCCGCTGCCTTGCTGTCCCCAGCCTTCCAAGGTGATGTGACCTGTGCAGCACCTTGCCAGAGCACAGGCTGGGGAATGTGGAGGTTGCATAAAGCACAAATGTAGTGCTTTCATCGTGCTCAGGGGCCTTGGGCTGTCCCTCAGAGCAGGAGGGGCATCCAGTTTGGATAGTGGCACGCACCGAGCGTTGGTTTTGCAGCGGAGCCGCAGGAGATGCGAAATGCAAGCGAGCGGCCCTGTCTGAGCCAGGCAGAGTTCAGAGCGTGGAGGGGAGGGAGGGAAGAGCGTGCTGATGTGGAGACAGCCTGCAGCCTCTTCTCGGTCACCGAGGGTTATTTTTGCTTGTGGAAGGTGAATTCTTGCTTTGCACTAACACTTTGCACTAATACCTCTTCAACTCATAGCTGGTTTTATAAAGTCACCGCTGTCTCAAAAGAGACTGACTCAGGACAGCGTGGAGTTGTACTGCGAGGCGATTGGCAATCCCATCCCTGAGATCCAGTGGTGGTTTGAGGGCAACGACCCCAATGAGACCTATGCTCAGCTCTGGGATGGCGCACGGCAGGACCGTGTCAAAATCAACGCCACCTACAACCTGCACTCTACCAGCACCATCTCCATCACCAACCTCACGGGCGACGACTCGGGCATGTATGAGTGCCGGGCTAGCAACGACCCCGACCGCAACCACTTGTCGAAGAGCCCCAAAGTCAAGTGGATCCGTTCGCAGGCGAACGTTTTTGTCATCGAACGTGAGTGGCCGCACCGAGGCCTCGGCACTTGCTCGGACACCGGTGTCTTGAGTCTCCTGCCATGCTCACCCCTGCACCCGTGTCCTGTGGCTCCCGAAAGCTCCCCCCACCCTCCCACCCCAGCTGTAGAACTGAGAGACTCCCACCCTCTGTCCATCTCCCCACCACCTGTGACTTGACCCGGAATGGCCCTGCTCAAAAAGGGTTGTGGCTTCCCAATCAATTCGCCCTCCGGCAATCCCGCGCCTTTTCCGGAGCCAAAGAACCTGGAACCTGCCGCTTGTTCCCGAGCGCCTCCGAGCCCTGGTGCTGGCTGCAGAATTGAGCCTTGATTCTGTGGTCGACTCTGCCCTAACCACCACTGACCAGCAGCCCTTCCCTGCGGCTCGTACAGCTCCCGCTCCTTCCAGCAACCCTGCTTTGAGCTCGCTTCCGTGCTGGTGAAGCCAGACCGTTGGGAAAACAAATCTTGCTTTGAGGTCCGAGGTGCAACCATTTTTGAAATGGCCGTGTCTGTGTGACACCTGAGTGTTGATGTTGTTGCTTGTCCTGTGGACGTGGCCGGGTTCCCTCTCGCTGAGCGGGCGGGTGAACGCCGGAGCGCCCGGGCTGCTGCCAGAGATGGGAACCTGGGAGGGGGATTAAAGTCCTGCTGAGGTCTCCCCATGAATGCTGGAGTTAGGAGAGATGCCTTTTCAACAGAACTCCAGCAGAACCTTTCTTCCACTGGAATTTGGATAGCAGGAAATGCAAAATGCCTGTCGGTCCTGGCAGGAGCTGGGATGGAGATGGGGTGGAAGGGTAGGGACCGTGGCACTGGGGCTGTGCAGTGGTGCTGCTGCTGGCAGCTGCCTTCTTGGACAGCCTCCTACAAGTAGAAATGCCTGAGTCATCTTAGGTTGCATAATTTACTGCTGCCTGGCACATGGAGGCCCAGGACCTCTCAGAGTCATGCTCTGTTCTCCCTGGAGTTGTTTTAACTAAACCCACGTGATCTTGTCTGCTGCCCCTCACCACAGAGGGTCCTGGCTGCCCTCTGTGCTGCCTGGAGGTGTGTGAAGCTGCTCAGGTGCTGGGAGGTGTTGACACACGAGCGCTGTGGTGGCTCACAGCAGCGCAGAGCCGTGCTCTGCCCTTCAGAGTGACCTTTTCCATTGCTTATTGAGCACTGGGGCTGCGCCCGTGCTGGGGACAGCGGGGATTCGAGTGATGCAGGGCATGGCAGCGGATCCTGCTCGTGGTGGCAGCAGCTGCAGGGCTGGCGTGGCCATCCCAGGTCCACTCAGGCCTGGTGACCTGGCGTTGGGGACTCTGGTGCTGGCCAGGTCTGGTAGGGAGCTGTGTGAAGGTAAGTGGAAGCTGGGGATAGAGACAAGGAGCTGTGGGGTTTGCGTTGCAGGTTCTTGGGCGCCACGTCAGCTCGGCCATACCCTGGGTTAACTTCAGTCCAATTCTTTATAATGCAGGTCCAGATGTTGCTTCTGGTTTCTTTGAGGATGCTGGCAAGGTGATCATGAGCTGTAACATGTCTGGATCACAAGCTGCCATCAAGGGCCACAAGTGGATTCACAAAGAGAAGATCCTGGAGGAGGACAGCAGCCCGGACACTTCTACCAGCTACACGTGAGTGTCAGGGCAAGGTCAGAACCTGAGCAGGGGTAAGATTTTTTCCAGAAAGCAGCTGGTGTTTGCTGACAGCTGGAACGAGGGTTGAGTTCTTGCAGTTCTGCTGATGGGGTGGAGTTTAACAAAGTTTTGGTAAGGCCCGACACTTTCCTTTATGGGGAGGAGGGCAGTGAAAAAGGAGAAAGGGGTGGTTTTGTGCCACAAATATCCTCTTAGAGAGAGATATCCTGATTTTAAGCAGGTGTTCAGCTGGACTCTGGTTATTCAGTGTTCCAGAGCTGTTCCCCCAGGAGTCCTGCTCTGGGCAGGCCACCAGCTGCCTGCTCCTTGTGTGTGGAGCAAGAGGCTCCAGTGCATGTTGTCTCTCCTTGGGGCTTTGTGTCCTGTCCCAGAAGGAGCTGGAGAGCTGTGGCCCGTGCTGGGTGCGGGAATACCGGCCTTATTGTGGCAGTGCAGTGAGCTTTCCTTTCTGATTACAGTCAGGCCTGGCTGGCAGTGACCCAGCAGCTGTGCAGGCATCATGTCCCTTTGTATGGCAGTGCCGACGTGCCTGTCTCCCCATAGCAACAGGGAGCTGAACAAGGATTAAAGTATTTATAACCCAGCCTCCCTCGCGTGACCTCAATTCCTCAGCTGAGTGGTTTTTGGAAGTGGGAAGCGCCGTGCAGGGCAGAACTAACAAACAGCCCCTTGTCCCAGTGCAGCCATGGGACAAAGTGTGGGCCCCTTCCCTCGAGTGGGTATTACTGGGCAGCAGAATGGGATGTTTGTTGCAGGGCTGCATAATCCACTAAATCTCATTGCAGCAGCTTTACAGGAAGGAGAATGTGAGAGTTTTTCTCTATGAGGGGATCAATCCAGAGCAGCCTGGCCTGGGTGATCTTTGCCACTGCTTTGCCCTGTGTTTCACTGAGCTGGAACAGTGATCACTGACTTGACAGAGTCCAGTGCACATGAAACCCTCTTCTGCCACCCTCAGTGTGTGAGGAGACAGTGGAGGCTTGGGTTGCTGTAGGTACACAGTGCAGCACAAATATTGTGCTGGAATGGGGGAAATTTGCTATGGTGCTTGTGGGTGTGCGATTCCATGAGTCTGGACGTCGGAATCTCTGGATAAGTTGTGCTGGATGCTTACCTGAATCCTGTTTTTGGTAGGATCGAGGGGAAGAGGGAGGAGCACTCCGGCATCTACGAGTGCGTCTTCGAAGCAAACCCACCGGTAAAAGGAGAAGTGATTATTTCTGGTAATTTCATCTCTTTGCTCCTGGGGTCTGAGGAGGGGCGTGGGGAAGCTGTGATCTCCTGAGCACTTTGCTGGGGTGTCTTTTCAGCTGGTTGAAAAGCTGCTCCCAGCCCTTATCTGGCTGCTCTCTCAGAGGCAGCGCCGTTATCAGGACATTCCAGTGTGTGCAGGGTCAGCCCTGAGATCTGGCATTACACCAGCCTTCTGTGGGCATGTTCCCACAGGAGTAATGGATAGAGGGATAATACCTGCTGGACAAATCTGTTTGAGCCTTTCCTGAAGCAGCTTGATGCACTTCTCTCTTTAAAAATATCAAGCTAGTGAGAGGAACAACCCGACTGAGGTTTTTGGGGTAGCTGATTCTGGTGAGGTGGGCTGCATGAAGCACAAATCTGTGATTTCTATAGTGAGATGTCCAATTTTTTTTTTTAATCTCTTGCCTAGTTCCCCCCCAGGTGACAGCATACAAGAAGTCTGAGCATGGGAATGAGGGGGACACGGGTGTGCTGACCTGCAAGAATCCCTCTTTCCCTGCTGTCACCACTTGGTCCTGGTACAAAAATGGTCAGGTAAGTGCTGTGGTTTGCTCCTTCTCCCTTCCTGTCTGCCCTGCTGCCCAGTCCTTGTGCCAGCAGAATTGTTCCAAAGCTCAGCGCTCTCCAGCAGTGGGGTTCCTGTGGTGGTCAGTCAGCACTGCCCTGAGGTAGAAATGTGCCTCTTGTTGATGGAGTGACTAAATTATTCTTTGCTTAAAAAGGCAAAAAGCCCAGAAATTTCTCTCCCAGTTTGGTACAAAGACACCTCATAGAACCTTGTTGGACTTCACCTCAGACTTGGGGCTGTCCAATTGGGCACAGGCCAAGAGGTCTCTCCTGGGTAATTCACTAGAAAAGGAAGAGAACAAAAGAAATAATTGCTGTTGGGGGTTGTTTTAGCAGAAGCAAGAACCTCTTGCCCCTAGCTCAGTTTTTCTCTGTAAGACATTTGTTACTTTGCCTTTTATTAAACCTTTTTCTATTTCCAACTCTACCTCAAAAGCCATCCTGCTAATTTTAAGCCATTTGGGCTTAGCTAAGATATCTCAAGTGATAAGTTCTCTAAAAGCTCATAAAACCTAGCTCAAAGAGAAACCCATCACCCTGAGATCCCTCTTCTTCCTCCTCCCTGCAGCGCCTGGACAACGCCTCTGGGCGATACTTCATCAAATCCAGTGGCAACAAGACAGAGCTGCGCATCCTGAAGCTGGAGATTGAGCAGGACACGGGTGATTATTTCTGCAACGGCACCAACTCCTTGGGCACCAACAATGCCATGGTGAACCTGCGTGTCCGCAGCCGCCTGGCAGCGCTCTGGCCCTTCCTGGGCATCGTGGCAGAAGTCCTCGTTCTTGTCACCATCATCTTCATCTACGAGAAGAGGAGGAAGCCGGATGAGGTTCCTGACGGTAAGAGGCCACCCGGGTTTGAATCTGTGCAGGAGGATGGAGTGGTTTGCAGCTTGCAGGGTGCAGGCAGGATGGGCTTGTAGGGGGTTCTGAGGTCCCTCTCTCAGAGGAGGGGTGGTTTGGGGGCACTTGAGGAGCCAGTTTGTCCCGTGCCACTTCAGCCATGAAGCTGCCTGTAATTGCACTGTTGATGGCAGTCCTGCAGTGAGATCTGGAGCAGGAGAGGGTTCTGTGCAGGTCAGCCTGACCCTTTGTCTCACCAGTTCCTCTGCTTCCCTTGAGTGTCTCAGGGCTGGGTGTGCTTTGGCAGCTCCCACTCTGGACAAGGTGGTTTGTAAAGAAGTAGTAGAGCTGCTGCAGGACTGGGAGGGACTGTGTCAGTGGCTCTGAAAGACCGGGCTTGTGTTCAGTTCAGGATGTTTTGGGTCATCAGATCCACACATCCTGGACCTCAAAGACCCAGTACTATCTTTTAATCTGTTCTGGAAGCACCAGCTCCTCCCTTTCCTTATCGGTGAAGATCTGCATTGTGTCAGCTCCTTTATCTGATGCTGTTAACAATGCAGTGTGAGTGCTCTGCATCCTTCCTGCCTGGGATCCTGCAGCGCCCCGGCCCCCTGTGAGGAGCAGGCTCAGGAGAGGGGGCAGAGGGGCTAAAGGTCAGATCCCTCCCCTGATTGCAGGGCTCAGAATTCCACTGGAGGCAGTTTCACAAGCAGGTGTTTTACCCTCTGACACTCCTGGCTGGAAGGCAAACGCTGTCTTAAAGTATGTTTTAGCTGCATCTCCCAGCAAAAACACTGTGATCTGGTTTGGTGGCATCAGTCCAGGTCTGTGGGGTGCTGACCTGTCAGAGCTGTAGCAGGTGCTTTGATAGACAGGTGAATGTGCTGAAATGTCCTGATGGGAGCTCAAGTTCCCAGGTGCTCATGGATGAGGATACAGCATCACACCCCTTTGGTAAACACACATGGCTTTACACTTCCCTGGTGTAAAGTTGTTCTTGCTGCCCCAAAGTCTCTGTAGCATTGTCCCTCCTGAAGGGTGGCAGTGGGGTCTGTCTGAACCAGTTCCCCCCCAGTAACTTTCTGTGAACTGGACCCCCCTGTCACCTGGGATGGGGTGGGGACAGTCTTGGGGTGATATCCTTGCTGGTGTTACCTATCCACTCTTCCTTTCTCTGCTGCTGGTGCCACCTCACACGGTAAGTAAAGGTAGTTCCAGCCGTGTGCCTGCTTCCTCTCACCAGCCATGAGCAGATCCTGGTGCCCAGGGCAGCCCCAGTGCCCAGAGCACGGCACTCAAGGACAGCCAGGGCTGGAGAAGAGGTGGTGGGGAGCAAAGGACACAACTGGGAGCCTCCTGTTGGGAAATGGAAGCTCTCAGGGGGCTGGTGAAAGGCTGCAGGGCTTGGCACGTGTTGGCAGAGGTGTTTCCTTAGCTGTGCTGCTCAGAACGTGGTGTGCAGTGTTTGTTTTGGTATCACAACGTGTGGGGAGGGAGAAGGGCTTCCTGCTGCTGCTTAAAGCCTCCTTCCTGAAACATCCTGTTTGGCTTCCCCTTTACCTGCTGGGAGTGTGCTGGGATCTGGGAGCCATCCCAAGTCCTGGTGCCTTGGGGGTGAGCACAGGGGATGGATCAGGGCAGCAGATCTCACCAGAGGAGCTCTACCCTGCCCCATTTTAAGTGGTGGAGGAATGGCTGCCTAGAATGCAGTTTCCACTGCTTTAAGGGGAGGCAGAGGTCACTTTATATGTCCTATTCCCTGACTATTTATATTTTGTTTTCTCTTTCTGTGCTGTCCTGAATGTGAAGATGATGATGGAGGCTCTGCACCACTGTGAGTACCTTGCCTGTTCCTATTTAGACAGATTTATACTGGTAGATCTCATCCAGCCAGGGAATCTGCTTCAAAGATAGAAGCTTTATGCAAAAATAAAAGCTGGCTGGTGTGGGATAATACTCAGTAGGGGGAGATGCCCCCCCATGGTTCATTTGGTGTCCCCATCTGTAAACCACACAAACCTGAGGTGGCTCTGGTGTCTGACCTGCTCTGGCATCTGCTCTGCACCCTCTGCTTGGGCCTCACCTGGATGGGTGGGGGGTGGTGCTGGGGGGACTTTCTGCTCTCCCTTTCCTCACGGCCCTTCTCCCTTCCCAGGAAGAGCAATGCCACAAACCACAAGGACAAGAATGTCCGCCAGAGAAACGCCAACTAAGAGCAGGGCCAGGTGAGTGCCTGGGGCAAGAGCTGCAGCTTCTGAGTCTGCTGAGGGGCTCGGGGAGAAGCCAGAGGCCCTTGTGGCCCAGCTGTACTGGTGCAGCAGTTTATCTAACTGGCTTTTCTTTCCCTCCTGCCAGGTGATGTGTAGATGAAGAACTCGTCTGGACAATTTTATTTTCTTTTAATTTTTTGGTAAAATAGCACCATGGAATACTCTAGTGCGTCCTTGCGATTCAGTTATTTCACTTTCTAAGGAAACTTAAGTTGTAGAATATAAAATACAGTACTTTTTTTTTTTTTTTAAAGAGTCGTGGGAGGGTTTTTTTCTACCTGTAAATGTAAATCCTTTGTTCCTGGTAGTCTAGGTCTCTGACTGTCTCTGTCCTAGGTTATTTCATGTTGGTACAGGGTGGGGAGGGGGGTGGGAATGCAGCTGTGTCCCACCTGCTTGTGGGGGTGAGGGAGGAGCTGCTTTGGTGGCTGTGGGGAGATGACCTGATCTGACCAGAGGGTTCAGGAAGGGGCTCTGTGTCTTTCCCAGTGCGTCACCAGGAGCAAGGCTGCACTTTTCCCTGGCCAGGGCTCGTTCCTGGCACGTCCCTGTTGGGCAGACTCCCAGTCAACTCCTGCCGAGTTACTCTTGGTTACTCTGCAGCCAGGAGCTGGATGCTGGATAAATGATTGCTGTAACTTATTCCATGGGTTGTTCATGTCTCTGCAGTGGGGAGGGGCAGGGTGAGCCGGGGCTGGGGGTGGTTTTAAGGTTTAACAGCTTTGTGCTTGTGCTTGAGCCATCGCGGCGTGTGCGTGGCGTGGCGGCCTGCGAGCAGACAGGTGCTCAGGGGAGTCTAACACCTCTTACTGCTGGTTAGCATTGAACTGTTCCATCTGTTAACACTTCACAAATAAAGATGATTCCTCTCTCTTTTTTCCACCTCTGGACTCTGGTCTCTTCCCTTTGGGCCGCCTGACCCTCTGGCTCAGAGCACGATGCTGTGTCTGGGTTTGGTGCCAGCTCTGGCTGCCCTCTAATTGCTGAGGAGATGCAGCTCGATGGGTGTAAAAGCCTTCCTGGAGGGGAGGGAGGGAAAGGGAGGGGTGTTCCCAGCTCTGCAGAGCCTGGAGGAGCCTGGGGCACACGTGCCTCTATGGGACAGTCTCCCTTGCCCTGCTCCACAGTTCCTCAGGTCGTGTGGCTGTGGGGCCAAGGATCAGCCCCCAGCCTCGAGGAGCCCTCCCAGGCCCTGCTGTTTGTGTGTCTCACGCTTTTCTAAGCAGATTTTCTAGATTTGTTTGATTTTTTCCTGCCCTTTATGGTTGGTGAGAGCAAAGGGGTCCTGGGGCCAGGACTGGTGGGGAGTCCCTTCTCTGCTGGCAGCCCTGAGCTCAGGGGGCTTTTGCCAGCATTCCTGCCCCTGGAGTGAGGCAGCAGAGCCCATGGGCTGAAGGGAAGCTACCCTGTGCTCCCAGCTGCCCTAAGGTGCTTCGTTCTGGGCTCATGCCTGAACCATGGCCTTGCTCTGTAGCCAGATGCTCGCCCCTGCCTGGGATGTGACAAAGGGAGAGCACAGCTGTGGTGGCCACCGTGTGCCCAGAGAGGTGGTGGCAGTGCTGGCAGCCTGGTGCTGTGGTGGCTGGGTCCCTCCTGCCAGTGCCTTGCTGTGCCGCCAGAGCGAGGGCAGCGTGGCTCTGTGCTGTGTAAATGGGTTAGGCAAGGCTTTCACAGCCCCAGCCTTGTGCCATCCTGGTGAAAAATCAATGCATGGTTTAATTTCCTTTATGAGAATTTTGGGTCCTGCCTGAGCCTGCTCTGGGCTGCAGCACAAAGCACCACTTGTGCCTTTTGTTTGGCTGGGCAGGGACAGGGGGACAACAGCCCTGGGAGCTGGGCAGGAGATGGAGCTGGCATCGTGGCACCCTGGGTGAGTTGTCCTGGTGAGCTGTGGCACAGCCCTGCCATGGCCCAGGGGCTGCCACACCTAACCTGGGGCAGGGATGGCACAAACAGGCCCTGATGTGGTGTCCATCGTGTTCCAGAGAGAGAGAGAGAGAGCAGAGATGCTCTGAGCTCCACAGTGACCCTGCTCAGCCCCTGCTTCCCGGTGCCTCGGGGTGAGCCCTGAGCTGCCGCCTCACTTCTTGGCTCTGGCATCTCCAGCCTCGCCTTCAGGTTAGGCTAAATCAGTGTCTCAATGGGCTGGGGACAGCTAGGGAATGGTTTGGAGAAATGGGCTGCTCTTGGGGGACAGCCGTGCTGAACCCGAGGCGTGAAGCCGGAGGACGAGGCCGCTGCGGTCCGCAGCGCGACTTTCGGGGTGTCTCCTGCGCTGGGGCTCGGCGCAGGGCCCGCGGCTGTTGGTGCCCGGCCCGGGCACGGCGCCGGCTCCGCTCCGGCTGCGGTTCTGTCCCGCGGCACCAGGTGGTGCCACCGCCGCGCTCCCACGCGGCTCCGGGACCCGACGGGCTCCGGCCCCGCGTCCCGCTGCTCGGGGCTGCTCGGTGCGAACCGGGGCTCCTCGCTCCGGCGATCCCCGGCACCCCGCAGCCCGGGGCAGCCGCAGCCGGACGAGCCCGTTCCCGCGACAGAGGGCAGGAGGTGCCGGTCCCGATGTTCTTCCAGAGCGTCGGCCCCCTTGGCGGCTGTCCGGTATCCAGCTTCGGGTGCCGGTGATGTCTCGGGGCGCCGGTCCGGGGTCTCCATGCCTGGGTACACCTCGGGGGATTCCTCCTGCCGCCAGCTGGGTTCAGCGCTGGAGCGATGGGTCCTTGGGGCGGTGGGAGGGCAGATCTCCCGCAGCTGGAGCGGAGATGGGGTCCATCCCCGGCCCGACGGCAAGCGGTGCTCCCTCCGCGGCGGGGCGGATGGGCCGGCGGAGCCCCGCGGGGAGAGCGGCCGGCCCCGCACCGCACCGCACCGGGGACTGCGCTGCCGGAGTCCGGGGCCGTCGGGGCGGAAGGTGGATGTCTCGTCGCGGTGGCCGGTCCCGGTAGCCGGTCCCACCGGCGAGGGCTGTGCCGGCGGGGGGAGCTGCGGAGCCGCCCGGCCCCCAGCCCAGCCCCGCCGCCCGCCCCCGGCCCGCCCCGG
>QUSF01000194.1:137649-160912 GCA_003676055.1 Chloebia gouldiae | reverse complement strand
GATGCGGGCGGGCCGCGGCGCGGCGGGCGGGGAGGCAGCGGCCGAGGAGGAGGCGGCCGATGGGGCCAAGCGCGGCGGAGCGGCGGGGACGGGGCGGGCGCGGGGCCGCGGCGGGAAGGGGTCCCCGAACGGCGAGTGCCGTCGCGGGGATCCGCCGCGCAGCCCCGGCCCGGAGCCGCCCCGCGAGCCCAAGGTCTCCTTCTCCTGCGGCGGCGGCGGCGCATCCCCCGGCGGGGCCAAGGCGGCCGAGGAGGGGGCGAGCGAGGATGCGGCCGAGGAGGTCCGCGGGAGCCAGGCCAGCTTCATGCAGCGGCAGTTCGGGGCGATGCTCCAGCCCGGCGTCAACAAGTTCTCGCTGCGGATGTTCGGCTCGCAGAAGGCGGTGGAGCGGGAGCAGGAGCGCGTCAAGTCGGCGGGGGCCTGGATCATCCACCCCTACAGCGACTTCAGGTGCGGGGGTACCCGCGGGGCTCGGCCGCATCCCGCGGGGCCGGGCCGGGGAGCGGGGCTGCCGGTGCGGCCGGGCCGAGGGCACCTTGAGCCGCCGCCGGGCGCGGGAGGGGACGAGCCGAGCATCCCCTTCCCCAGCGCGGCAGGCGCCGCTGCTCCGGGGATGCCGGGAGCCCTCGCCGTGCCTGAGCAAGGGCATCCCCTCGTCCCCTTGTCCTTCCCGGGGCCTCGGCAGGTTCGGCCCGGCTCGGCCCTCCTGAGCCCCACCGGGCCTTGGCTCTGTCCCCGGAGCTCCCTGGGGTTCCGTGTCCCCCTCCCTGGGCAGGGCTGGGGCTGGGCAGGGGGCCGTGCTTTGCCGCTGCCTGGCAGAGCGGTGTGAAGGCTCCCCCCTCCCCCAAGGAGGCCTGATTCTGTCCCTGGGGCTCAGCCGGTTGAAGGGGGATTCTTCTGCCTCCTGAGAGGACTCGAGTCCCCAGGATCCAGCCTGTGTGTCTGCCAGGCAAGGAACGACAAACCCGGGAGAAAGGCTCTCAGCTCCATCTCCTTCCTGTCCCCTGAGCCCTGGCGAGCTCCAGAGTGGCAAATGCTTCCCCGAGTCATGTGAAAGCTACGGGGAGGGATGGCTGCGCTGTCTGGGCAGGCAGCATGGCATCCTGCAGGGATGGGGAGGCTGAGACCCTGCTGGCATTGCTGCTGAGCCAGCACTGGGAGGATCCTGATCCAGAGACCTCAAAGGGGCTGGAGGAGCCTTTGGCCAGGGGCTGGAGGGGCTAAGAGGCTCAGCCCCAGGTGGTTGTGCTGCTGTGCTGGTGAGAGGTGTGGGGTGGCTCGAGGGAGGGTTTCTGGGTGCCTGAGTGGGGGATCCCCCCGAGGCAGATCTCAGGTTCTGTTCACTGCTGACACCGATGGGGCCCCGTGGGCTGGGGCTCCCTGAGGCAGGTGGAGGTGGCTCAGGGCTCAGGGCAAGGACCAGCACCTTCACCTCCTGCTTTCACCCTCGTGTGCTGCTCCTGGGCTGCTCTGGCATCCTCCAGAGGAGCAGCTGGAGGCCTTTGGCCACCCCTCAGGGCCAACTGCACAGGGGTTTGAGCCCTTCCACCCTGGGAACCTGCCATGGGAACCCAGTGGAGTCCCCTCCTTATCTCGCTGGCTGGGCACTGGGTCCTTCTGCACATTTGGGGTGAGAAGTGGTCACACTGCCTGGCCACTGCCAGTCCTGTGGCAGAGGCACCTCTGCTGTCCCTGCTGTGACAGAGCAGAGGTGGCAGTGCCAGGTGGATCCTGGGGGCTGCTGAACATGAAGACTTTGCCCTTCCTCACTCCCCGTGCTCTTCCTCACCCTCAGCAGCTGTGGGATGTTGGGGGAGGCTGGGAGTGAGGTGACCCCCATGCCTGCACCGGGGCAGAGCCTGCCCTGCTTCTCTGAGCTGGCAGAGCCGTGGCACTGGTGGCAGAGCCCACAGTGCTGCCAAGAGCGGGGATCTCCCTCCAGAGAGCCTGCAGTGGCCTTGAGGCCTCAGAGGATTCCCCAGAGTGCAGCAGCATCACTCCCTGGACTGGTGCTTGCAGCAGGCAGGTGGGTGCTGGAGTGACCTTGGGGAGTCACCCTGGCTGTCCTGCCCTGCACAGGCTTCATCCTCCTGGAACCGCTATGGAGACTTGAAACCCATTGGGGCAGAGTGGCTCCTGTGTTTTGATGCTGGAAGTGGCGTAGGAGAGTTCCCTGCCCAGTGGGGAGGAGCTGCAGGCAGAGCCATGGCATCCTCCAGCTCCACAACCGTGCACAGGAACAGGATCGGCCCACGCCAGGCTGGGCTGAGGAACCCGCTCTGCCTGTGCCCGCTGGGGACATGAGTGCATCCCTCCCATCTTGTCCTGCCTTAAAGTAAACAAAAAGGCATTTATCCAGCAATGATAATGGAGCGTGACCTGGTCGTGTTTGCCCTGCAAAACCCATTTCCCATCTTAAGAGAAAAATCTGCATCTGTGACATCATTTCATAATCGGCATCATTTAGCAATCCTGGCTCCTCATGGCTATGGTGCTGCCATCGTTCACACTTAATTCAGGGCAGATTTGCTCCAGGAACCAAAGTTGCTATTTACATAAATATTGAATGATGAGGAAGCAATCAGGGCGGCTGGTGAGATCCTGAGCTGCAAATCTGATCAAAGAGACCTTGTAAGTGTGTGCTGGAGCAGGGCCACCTCCTTTTGGGTGCTGGGCAATGATTGTCACTGACTTCTGGTCTCTGAGGACCAGCCAAGCCAGCGCCAACTCCTTCATTGCTTCTTTTGGGGTTTTGCACCAGCCCTGGGGCATTGCTTTGGGAGCTGCAGGAGCTGCAGCTGGTGGTTTGGAGGTGGTGGCAGTGCCCATCACCCTGTGACCACCAAGGGCTGCTCAGGGGTTACTCCAGCCTTCCACAAGGCTGGGCTGGCACTGGGGTTGGAGCTGAGCAGTAGGTTCTCACTGATGATGATTTTCTGTTGCAAGAGCTGTTCCTGTGTGTGAATCAGGGGAAAAGATGCATCCAGAGAACATATCCTGGTGTTGCTTGGCTGGAGCCTTCCTCACCCAGGTTTAAATGCTTTCAGGGGCTTTCCCTTTGCCTGGATGGTGCCACCACAGGGGCTCCTGAGCAGAGGGATGAGGCTCATCAGCTGCTCTTGCTGCCAGTGTGTGTGACAGCTCTAGTGCTGGTGTTCCCATTCCCTGTGGTGAGATTTTGGGAGTTGGGCCCCTCCCTCTGCAGCGTCAGCTGCTGAAAGCCACCTCAAGGGGAGGACAGGCTGTGACCAACCTGGGGGATGGTGAAGGTTTGGGTCCTTGAGCAGTTTGCAAAGCCTTTATACCCCCTTCCCCCCAGGGTGAAAGGCTTTTCCAGGGGAGAGGGCACCAGTCATTCATCACAACTGGCTGCACTGGGATCTCTGCATTGGCCACCACTGCTCATCAGCTTGGGCAAACTTCTGCCATTGGCTCCACAACCCCCTTCTCACAGCAATCTCACTTTTAGAATATGAGTATTTAGTGCGAGTTTGCAGAGTGCCTCAATCCTGCACCAATCCCACACTGGTCGTTCACCGATCCCGTGCTGCTCCTGCCCACCAGGCAGCCTGGTTTGCATCAGAGCCAAAGGGCTCAGACCTCAGAGGCAGAGGGGAGTCTAAAGGAGCTCTGTCCAACGCGGTGCATGTCCCATGGCACCAGCACAGACAGGAGAGGTTGGATCATCCCTGGCAATCCCTGGAGCTCTCAGTGCTGCCAGTGGAGTTAAGCAGGGACCACCCTGGCATACGTGCCCCCCTCTAGGGCTTGGACCCTACTCTGATCTTGCCCAGGACCTCAGAGCAGCACCGCTGTGCCAGGCCTTGGGCGGGTGATGGAGCAGGAAGGCTGCAGCTGCCTCTCGCAGGGGCTTTGGGCATCTCCTGTCATCATCGCTGTCGTACAATTGGGTCAGAAGCGAGGGAGGGGTGTCGAGGATACTGATTAATTTGTTTTCAGATATTTTTAGTAGCCTGGATTGGATCTTTTTTCCATGCACATGAACCTTCCAAGGAAGACAGCATTGGCATGGCACGCTGGTCCCCGGGGCGATCGCACAGGGTCAGTTGTGTGCAGTGGGGGATCAGGAGCAGTTTATCTTTCTCTGCAGGCCGAATTCTGCCCTGGCTCAGCCAGATTGCAGAGGGATTGGAGCCAGAGGGGAGTTTTGCCCAGCTGGCGTGGTTATTTAATCTTTGTTCTTCGCAGCTTTGCATGGCTAATGCCCCTGTGGGACCCACGCAGCACAGCAGGGTCAGTCTGGGCGGGAGCTGCCAGGGGGTTTAGGGGCAGATCCAGCCCCACAGCAGCTCTGCTGATTTCGGCATCCCTGGGAGGTCGTGCTGTGTGTGGGAGCCCAGGGGTCCAGCTGGGATCCTTTGGTGCCAGCAGCCAGAGCTCTGTGTAGGGGTGCAGGGGGGGCACAGCTCCTCTGGCGAGGGTACCCTGGGGACCGCCCTGGTGTGAAGTCATCGTTTTGCAGCAGTGACATCACTCACGGTTGCCACGGCAATGTCTCACATGAGGAAGGTGTCATTGGAGAAAGGTCAGGAGCTGGGATGCTCAGCTCCTTCTGGTCCTGCGCTAGTCTGCGCAGTAGGGGGGGTGGGTGGGGGTGGAGGCCTGGCCCATCGCCCCTTCCTGTGTGCGTGGGGGTCTCCTCCTCGTCCCCTCATCCCCTCATCCCCCAGGGCACGGCGTGGCCACGGCACCCCCCGCTCATCATCCTGCAGCTCCCAGGGTGGGCTGAGCGGGGTGCGTGGGCGCGGGTCCTGCGTGTCCGTGCACGTGGCACCGAGGAGGATCCCCCCTACTCCTGCCCCCCGGCCAGGCAAGGCAGGGCCGAGGTGGCCTCCGCCTCATCCTGCCGTGACAGAGCCGCTGTGACCTTGCAGATGCTCAGAAAGGTCATCGGTGGCCCGGGAGAGGGGGACGAGGAGAAAGGGGAGAAGGATGGGGTGAGGCAGGAGGGGCGGAGGAGCAGCGCAGCCCGGGCAGGGCCGGGGGCGGAGGCGGCCGCCCACCCCGCACCGCCCGCGCGTCTGGCCGGGGCTGCGGGCGCTGCCGCCGCCAGCTGCAGCCGTACGTGCTCCGCTGCACCGGGGCTGCACCGGGGCTGCACCGGAGCCGCCGCGGCTCCTCCCGCCGCCCCCGCGCTGCGGGGCCCACGGGCACACCCCACCCGGGCACCCCCCAAACGCGACCCGGGCTGAGGTGGCCCTGGCTGTCCCTGGGGACTGTCCCCTGTCCTTGGGTCCCTCTCTGGGAGCACAGAAAGAGGAGGGTGCCCTCAGGGCTCTACTGACTGCACCCGCGACCGTGAGCGCTGCCGGTTGTTTGGGGGTCCCCAGCCCACGGGATGCCCCCGGGCAGCTCAGCTGGAGCATGGCCCCCTCTGGTGCTTGGTGCCATCATTCTCCCCTTCCCCAGGACCTGCTGCCACGGGACAAATCAGACCAGCAGAAGCCCTCAGTCCCATCCTCTGCCTCAGTCAGGGGCTCTGCTGGCTGCAAGATCACCCTGGGGGCAGATTGGAGAGTGGGGAGCAGGATGTGGTCTCTGGGGAGAGGAGGGAATTCCTGTGGCTGAGGCGGCATTAGAGTGACAGTAGCCCAGTTCCTTAGGGCAGGGCATGGTGGCTGGGTCCCCTTGGCATGGAGGGGCACTGGTGACATCCTCCAACATTTTCTCACTCCCCAGATTTTACTGGGACTTCACGATGCTGCTCTTCATGGTCGGCAACCTGATCATCATTCCCGTGGGCATCACCTTCTTCAAGGAGGAGACCACGGCCCCCTGGATCGTGTTCAATGTGGTCTCTGACACCTTCTTCCTGATGGACCTGGTGCTGAACTTCCGCACAGGGATTGTCATTGAGGACAACACAGAAATCATCCTGGACCCCGAGAAGATCAAGAAGAAGTACCTCAAGACCTGGTTTGTGGTGGACTTTGTCTCCTCCATCCCTGTGGACTACGTTTTCCTCATTGTGGAGAAGGGCATAGACTCGGAGGTCTATAAGACGGCCCGCGCCCTCCGCATCGTCCGATTCACCAAGATCCTCAGCCTCCTGCGGCTGCTCCGCCTCTCCCGCCTCATCCGCTACATCCACCAGTGGGAGGAGGTGAGGACCTGCTCTGGGAGCCTCTGGCAGCAGCTGGATGGCTGGAGAGAGTGGGAGCTGGAGTGCAGTGGTTCCCTGACGACCTGGCAGGGTGCAGAGGACCTGTGGGGCTGTGTATGGGGCCGGTGGGTGACTGTGACCCACCCTGGAGGGTTTGAGGCATCCCTGAGCTGTGATATAACACTCACCATGGGTGCCAGCATGGCTGGCACACCATCCCCTGCTCTGCCAGCAGTAGGACCCTGTCCCCCTGCTCAGCCCAGCGCCTCCTGCCTCTCTCCTCTCTGGCTCCCTGCCCCACCAGGAGCTCGGGGAGCACTGGGGAGGACAGCAGGACCCCCAGCCCTGTGGGACCCCCAGCTTTGAGGGTCCACCCTGCTTTGGGACATGCTCAGCTTTGCTGCATGGCTCTGGCCTGTGTCCTGGGAGCTGCCCTGCTCCCTCCTCAGTGCCCAGAGTATTTGTGTCTCCCTGATCCTCGTCAAGGCTCGCTGCCATTAGCGCTTCCCGGGCGGCAGCGCGGCGGCACCCGCCGGCTATAAATAGACAGGTGGAGCACAGGCACCTCGAGGCTGGGGCCTGGCCAGCCACGGGAGCCTCTTCCACTGAGGCCATGCAGGTCGGTGCCCTGAGCAGGGCTGGGCAGTGGGGGACAGTCCCCACACTCACCTCCTGCCATGCCACCCACCCACAGATCTTCCACATGACCTACGACCTGGCCAGCGCAGTGATGAGGATCATCAACCTCATCGGGATGATGCTGCTGCTCTGCCACTGGGATGGCTGCCTCCAGTTCCTGGTGCCCATGCTGCAGGATTTCCCCCAGAACTGCTGGGTCTCCATCAACGGGATGGTGGTGAGTTCCCTCTGCCCCACATCGTGCTCCTGCCTGCTCCTGGGGCTCCCACCCATCCCCACATCATCCATCCTCCATCCTCCAGCCCCAGGAGATGCCATCCCCCGTGGGCCAGGGCTGTGGTGCCCCATGGTGCACGGAGCGCCTGGCCCCGGTGTCACCCTGGTGAGGTCTCACAGGACCTGGAGCAGTGGATTGATCAGGGTGGGAGGAATATGCTGACATGGGGCTCTTGGCCCCATCCCCTGCCACCTTCTCCTGCTCATTAGCCACAAAGCTGCTATTAATAAATAATGGCTCCTGTTTCTAATTGCTCCCTCCCTGCAGCCTCCTGAAAATGGCCCTTTCCCCTTGACTGTCTCATCCTGTTTCATCAAATTTCCATCTCTGCTCTGTTCCGCCTGGCTTCCTCCTCTTCCTCCCCTGCCTGTCTCAACCATTTCCTTCCCTGCCTACTTCGCCGGGGGAGTTTAGAAAGTTTGAAAAGTTTGCTTTTCAACAAATTCCTATTGCTGGGAGAGAGCTGGGACTGTGGCCAGGCGTGAACCAGGGCGCTGGGCCCTCGAGCAATGCTCACACACACACACACACACACACACACACACACACACACACACACACTCGTGCATGGCTGAGCTGTTGTCCCTGTCACTGCAGAACGACTCCTGGAGTGAGCTGTACTCCTTCGCCCTCTTCAAGTCCATGAGCCACATGCTCTGCATCGGCTACGGGAAGCAGGCGCCCGAGAGCATGACGGACATCTGGCTGACCATGCTGAGCATGATCGTGGGGGCCACCTGCTACGCCATGTTCATCGGCCACGCCACCGCCCTCATCCAGTCGCTGGACTCCTCCCGGCGCCAGTACCAGGAGAAGGTAGGGCCGCGCTGGATGGCTCCCGCAGCTTTGTCCCCTCCTGGAGCTGCAGCCGCGTGGGCTGAGGGTTCCTGGTTAGGAGCAGGAGTGGGGTGATGCAGTGGGAGCGGGGATGTGAGTGGGTCCCAGCTGACACCAGCTCTCCCCACAGTACAAGCAGGTGGAGCAGTACATGTCCTTCCACAAGCTGCCCGCTGACTTCCGCCAGAAGATCCACGACTACTACGAGCATCGCTACCAGGGCAAGATGTTTGATGAGGACAGCATCCTGGGGGAGCTCAACGAGCCCCTGCGTGAGGTGAGGGCTGGAGAGCTGGGAGGAGGATGGGGATTACCCCACCTTGCCAAGTGAAGGCATCCCCTCCTTCTTGCTGTGGGTCCCACCAGCTCCTGCCACGCACATGCCTGGGGTCAAACACCTCTTGCTGCAGCTTTGCAGCTCCACGTGGGAGTGTGTCCATGCAAAATCTGCATGCCAGGGTGTCCGTGAGACCGTCTGGGGTGGGAAGTGAGTCCCTGGGGGAGCATGTCCCAGCTTCCTGGGCTCACCCACTTCCCCACAGGAAATCGTGAACTTCAACTGCCGCAAGCTGGTGGCCTCGATGCCGCTGTTTGCCAACGCTGACCCCAATTTTGTCACGGCCATGCTCACCAAGCTGAAGTTTGAGGTGTTCCAGCCGGGCGATTACATCATCCGAGAGGGCACCATCGGCAAGAAGATGTACTTCATCCAGCACGGGGTGGTCAGCATCCTCACCAAGGGCAACAAGGAGATGAAACTCTCCGACGGCTCCTACTTTGGGGGTGAGCACTGGCAGGACTGAGCCTGAGTCCCCTCTTGGGGTCTGTGAGAATCACTGGGACACCTCTGCTGTCCCAGGGTGCTCACTGGATGGTGGTTCTCACACCCTGCTCCTGGCCCGCCCTGTTTTGTCCTCGATGGTGGAGTTCTGACCTTGGCCTTGGCGTTTTTCCCCCAGAGATCTGCTTGCTGACCCGTGGCCGGCGCACAGCCAGTGTCCGTGCAGATACCTACTGCCGCCTCTACTCACTCTCAGTGGACAACTTCAACGAGGTGCTGGAGGAGTACCCCATGATGAGACGGGCCTTTGAGACTGTGGCCATCGACCGTCTCGACCGCATCGGTAGGACACAAAGGGACCTGGGGGGGAGAGGGGATGTCTTGGCAAAGGGGGCAGCTGTAGTTCCCCATGGGAACCCGGCATAGCACCAGTACAGGGTCTCACGGTGCTTCCTCTCCTGGCCTTCCCCCTGTAGGAAAGAAGAACTCGATCCTGCTCCACAAAGTGCAGCACGACCTCAACTCAGGTGTCTTCAACAACCAGGAGAACGAGATCATCCAGGAGATCGTCAAGTACGACCGGGAGATGGTGCAGCAGGCTGAGCTGCAGCAGCACACGGCCATGTACAGCCCCGTCCAGCCCCAGGTCACCTCCGCCATCGCCACCCTCCAGCAAGCCGTGGCCATGAGCTTCTGCCCGCAGATGGCCAGCCCACTGGTGGGCTCCATGGCGCTGGGCTCGCCCCGCATGATGCGCCGCTTGCAGTACGCCCAGGCCGTGCCCAGCCCCTTCGCCGTGTCCCCCGTCCTGCTGCAGCAGAGCCCCCCGCCGCAGCCGCAGCCCCCCGTGCCCCACGCCAACCCCTCGCCCTCGCAGGACCCGGCGCAGCCCACGGCCCTGCCCGCCTCCACCAGCGCCTTCGCCGCGGCCGCGGCCAGCCCGCCATCCCAAAGCCCGCTGGCCAGCCGGACGTTCGCCTACGGAGGTGCCCCCGGGCCGCTGGGCTCGCAGCTGTCCCTCAGCCAGCAGCCAGCGCCCGGCTCGCCCCAGCGCCTGGCCGCCCACAAGAGCACACAGGCGCTGCACACCAGCAGCCTCAGCCAGGATTCGCGGCCCCTCTCGGCCTCGCAGCCCTCGCTGCCCCACGGGCTGGCGGCCGGCAGCACCCAGAGCCCCCCGGCCTCCGCCCGCGAGTCCAGCACCTCCATCGGAGGGGGCCCGGCCGCCGCCTCGCCGGGCCCCGGCCCTCCGGCCGGGCTGCGGGCCCAGGCGCCCTCGCGGGGGGCCCCGGCCCACCCGGCGCCCACGGGCTCGGGGCTGACACCGCCGCCCGCCCTGCCGCAGGACTCGGCGGCGGCCCGCAAGGATTCGGCGTCCAGCACGCCCGACACGGACCCGGCCAAGTCCAGGCTGTCTTCCAACTTGTGACCTCCGCGCCGGGCACGGGGACAGGCGCCCGGAGGGGCGGCGGCAGGGAGCCCCCACCTCACCTCGCGCCCACCTCGCGCCGCCGGGCGAGGGCCACGGCCGCACCACCGGCTGCCGCCCCCCGCTCCCCAGTCCCTCCTGCCACCCGCTGCAGAGCGGGGCGGCTGCCGAGGGTGGGCCTGGGGCTGCTGTGCCCCCTCCCCACCGCGGAGTCACTGGGCCGAGCCCCTGGGTGTGTCGTCTCCGACCAAAGTCTGACCCTGTCGCCCGCTCCCCGCGGCGAAGCCCCGCTGCCCCCCTGGCCTCCCCGGCTGCCCATAGAAGCCACAGCTGCATTCTCGCCATGACCAACTCTGTTTATGATATCTATGACCTGAACACATCCCTGTGTGTGACCCGCAGGACACCTCCCTGGGGCTGTCGGCGCAGCCCCGGCGCCGCGCGTGCCCCTGCGCCCCTCTCACAGACCCAAGGCGAGGGGTGATGGTCCAGGACTGGAGGTAAGTTGGGAAGGGTCTGAGGGAAGGTCGCCCTGAGGCTTGTAAGCACCCACAAACACACTGTCGCCCACTCCGGGGCTGGGGGTGAGCACGGCCCCGTGTCCCCGTAGGCAGCGCTAGGACGGAGGCAGGCGCTGGAGCCCGAGCCCTGGGGCTGGGGCAGGCACCTGCCGAGCGTACCAGGTGCCGGTGCGTGTGTTGTGTGTGCGTGCGTGGGTGTGCGTGCAGGTGTGTGTGTGTGTGTGTGTGTGTGTGCACGTGTGCCTCGCTGCCTCGCACTCTGGAGCCTTCCACATTGAATGTACCGCGAGCGCGGGGCCCGTGCCAGCCCCGGCACCCTGCGGCCGAGCAGCCGGAGGGACAGGGCCCCACTCCAAGCGTCACTTTCCCATCCAGCCCATCCTGTGCAATAAACGTCAGCAGCTGACAGAGCTACGCACGACTCCGGCTCTGCTTCTTCTCCCCGCCGCGCCTCGTGCCTGCCCCGGGAGCCGGAACACTGGGCACAGCCCCAGCTCAGGCTGTGGGATGCAGCTTTGTCCTTTGAAGAACTGCCTCCCTTGCCAGGAAAGCCACAAGGTGAAAAGCCTCTGCCAGCAGCTTTCCCCTCGCCCCAGCAGCAGCCAGGAAGAAGCTGGGTGCAGGCTGATTGTGAGCCTGTGGTTATAGGGCACAGCTGAGAACTGGGCCAAACACAGCTCCAGTTGCAAGGTGCCAACCATCTCCAACAGCAGGCTGGTGGAGAGGTCTGGGGAGCCACAGTTCAGTGAGAAGGGGAAGCTCCTGACTGGAAAAGCTGCAGTTGGCCCCTGTGAGAATCGAGTTCCCACTGTAGCTGCACTGGCACAATTCCATGTTTCTGCTACAAAAGCATTTTCAGAATGTGACACCCTGTGCCCAAGCAGTCAGCAGAACAGGCCCAGACTGGGAGGCAGCAATCCCACCTCCCCATGCCCCTGGCAAAGACAGGGGTCAGGCAAAGATTCCAGATGACACAGGTCTCATCTTGTATTTCAAAAAACATTTTATTTACAATATTATACATGTTGACACCCAAGTTAGTGGTTTTCCCTGCCTGAGCAGCAGCAAAACTCATCCCTGGAAAGAGAGTGAAGAGCAGAGGCTGCGCTATGGAAATTGAGGACAATGCCCAGAGCTGGAGCAGAGCACAGAGCAGCACCTGCCCTGTGGCCAAGAGCAGGGCTGGGCCTCCTGCTGTGGCCAGGTCAGTTGCCTGCCCCTCCAAGTGTGAGCCCTGCTGGTGGAGAGGGAAAGAGAGGGACAGCACCCCAGGACAGGCCACAGCCAGGCAAAGGACAGTGCTCACAGCACTGGGGTGAGGGCTGAGGGCAGCCACCCTGCCACCCCTTCGCCCCAGCCCAGAGCTGCAGCCCTCAGCAGGGCTTGGTGCCCTCCCCCTGTGCTGGGACAGCAGTGACAGCAAACAGTGCAGAGCCCTGTGCCCCACCAGCTGCTCCAGCAGAGTCTCAGTTTGCCCCAGCACCTCAGAGTGAGGCAGGGCTCTCGCTGGGCTGGAAGCTGCACCTTCTTCCCCCTGAGATGTGGGACAGAAGAGCATTGCAGGCCAGTGCCCATCATGGCTGGAGCTCCAGAGGTATCCCAGGGCCCTGTGGGCTGCCAGGCTCAGCTGAAGAAATACGTGGAATCCATCACTTGCTTCAGGTTGAATTCGCCTGAAGGGAGCAAAGGAGAGGTCAGAGGAGAGCAAGGTGGGGATGGAGGGGCTTCAGTGTATGAAGGATCCGTGCCCCTGGACTGTGCTGCCCATGGAGCCACTCCACACAGAGGTCAGGCAGAGCCAGATGGCCTGGCAGACACAGGGCTGAGGGATTAGAAGGAGTTAAACTAATTGCCTTAATCCCATTGCATGTATATCATCTAGATCCTGGCAATTACCATGCCGAGTCCCTCGCTCCCATCTCCCAGCAAATGCTCATGGTTGGAAACAGATGGGAGCAGAACAAGAGCAGGATGGGAAGAGCTGGGTCAGCCTGGGGGAAATCCCAGGAACTCATCAAGGATGGCAGGGAGCACTCACAGGAATGCTACAGGGGAATGTGGGCATGCTGGACTGCTCTGCCCCATGGCTCTGCAGTCCAGCATAGGAGTGGAAGCCTGATCCAAGGAGACAGCTCTGGCTTTCTGCCTTTTGGTGGTTTTGGGGGCCACTCCATCTCATTCCCCTTGTCTCCAAATGCTCCTGAGCTCTGCATGTTCCTGTCCCATGTTCCTACCTGTCCTGGGGACATTCGACAGCTGCTCCATCAGTCTCTTCTGCCACTGGGCTATGGGCTCTGTGCTGGAGCTGGATGAACTAGAAGGAAGCAAATAAACACGGGTTATCTGGAACCAGGCACATCCTCCTCTGCTCACTAGTGCAGCCCCTGACAACAGGATTCAGCTCTTCCAAAACAGACCACACAGCCAAGAGTGAGAGCAGGAGCCCAGCCCCAGCAGGGCAGACCCTAAGGCAGCCAGAGGGTGCAGAGCCCTGGGTTTTTACACAGCTGTTGATGGTGATTTGGGTGTCAGGCAAGAAGGACAGCATCCCCCCAGAGCAACCCCCAGGGAGGTAACACAACCTGTGAGCACCTGAACACCACCTCTGGGAAGTGGTGGGGGGAAATCCAACAGGTCAGGAATACCTGCAATACTTCTCCAACATGAACTCGGACAGATCCTGCAGAATCTTCTCGCTGTGCAGAGCCACAAACTGCTGCCGACAGACCTGACCAGGGAAGACAGCTGTGAGGTGCAGCTTAGCAGGTGTTTTCCCTGCTTCCCCCAGTGACAGGGCAGAGGTGAGGGGCAGGGAAAGCAGCAGGAGTGGGAAGGGGGGCTGCCAGACAAGGGTGAAGGGAATCAGCCCGGGAAGATGTGAAGCAGAGGTTGACCCAAAAGCACAAAAGCCTTTGGGAAGGACCAGGGCAGGGCAGGGGCACTGGCTGCCAGGGCTGTGTTTAGTGCCTGTTTCCACACTCTCCCCGTGCACTCCCTGCAGAGTGGGAGGAGAAGGGGCACCAAGAAATCAGCTGCAACGACCAGCGAACATCCCAGGTTCACCTCACCCGGGGAATCAATCAGCCTATGGAGCAAAGCCCAGGGGAGGCGAGGCCTGGCATGGGCCCAAACACAGATCAGCAAGATCTTGCTCCCAAGAGAGCCAGGAGGACACTTTTACCTGGTTCATGACATCCACGGTGAGTGCGTGAGTCCAGTAGCAGTCGTGGACTGAGACAAAGGTCAGGCCCTTCCTGAGAGGAGGCAGAGGTGCCATGAAGCAGTGCTGAGACCCCTCTGTGTGATGGAACCACCCCACGCAGAACCCCTGGCTGGGACAGGAACAGGACCACACAAGAGGGGGACTCCCTGCACAGCAGCTTTTCACAAGGAGGTGGCCAGTCCCAGGATCTCCCTGTCCCTGTCCTGCTGCCTCCTTTCCTTCTGTGCCAGGAACCCCAAATATCCACCCACAGGAACTCCTCAGTCCCATGTGGTGCCTTGCCCCAGCAATGTTCTCCCAGGAGAGTCCTGAGCCACAAAAGAGCCAGGTGAGAGCCCAGCTGCCCACTCCCTACCTGAGACAGTGCAGTGCTGTGAGCATCATGTGTGTGGAGTCCAGAGAGTGGATGAAGTTGGGGGGAAAGGCATTTTTCTGCTTCACAGTGTCAGGTTTCCTGCAGGACAAAGTGGAGCACAGAGGAGCTGAGGCATTTCAAGGCCAAAGATGACAGCACTGGCACAGAGACAGTGCCACCCCAGCCTGGGGCTGAGGGGGCTGCCCTGAAGGGCCCCAAGGCCCTGCTGCTCTGTCCACCTTTCTGCAGCTCAGGGGCAATAACAGGAGCTCTGGCACTCCTTGCCAGCTTCCCTGACAGGAAGGCCTTGTCCCCAGAGCACAGGCTGAGGCCAGCAGGGGTGCAGTGCAGGCCATGGTTTTGTACTTACTGGCTGCTGTTGGAGGTTTTCACACTCAAGCGCTGCATGCCACAGTTCAGCTGTGGGGAGAGGGGGTACCAGCTGTCACCCTGCACTGCCTGGCAGCACGGTGGGCTGGGCACTGCCCCACTCTTCTGGAGAGGGGTCTGTGCCTTTCCAGGGTGCCCCAGAACCATGGCAGCTGCCACTGCCCAGTGACACTTTGCCCAGCTCCCCTCCTTAGGCTGCTGGCAGGCATCTGAACCCCTTCACCCTCGCAGGGTGAATTGGGCTGCTGGAGCCGGGCTGGGGGGCTGTGAGTCAGCACAGCAGCACGTGGGAGGTGACAGCAGCGAGACTGAGTCACACGAGCCCTGAGAAGGCTCTCAGAGCGGGGAACGGCCCGTGCCCCAGCTGCCTGAGTGGGATGGAGCCACAGAGCTTCCTCACCAGCTCACCCACACACTCCAGGCTCTGCAGGGAGCCATGAGGCTGGAGGATGTGCCTGCACTCAGGGATCCTACCTGCTCTGCAGGCTCACCCACCAGTGATGCCAACCTGCCGGGCCCTAGCCTGGCCGTCTTTTCCCTGCTCCCACCATGGCACAGGGAGGGTGGGCCATGAGACCTGACTCTGGACACTCACCACAGTGGATCTGGAGCGGTAGTAGGGCTGGACGATGGGGAGCCCCAGCGGTGTGACCCACTCCACCGTCCGGCCCGACTGGGCGATGAGCTTGGCGCTCTCCGTCAGCCAGTTCTTCAGAGGGGGGGAGGAAGCAGCTGGAGTTAGTGTGGAGCTGGGAGACCCCATCCCCTCCCAGCACAGGCCAACCTCACTCCTGCCACAGAGTTTGGTACAATCCCACACCTCTGTGCTGGGGCGGGAGGATCCTCTCTGGGCCAGGAGAACCATCGGACCAGGGAAGAAGAAAAAGTGGAGGTGAAGGGCAACAGGCTCCTTACCTGGATATCTCGAGTTGCTGAGAACATTTCCTTGATGCTGTTGAACACCTGCTTCACCAGGTAATGAGATGCTTCCCACAAGTACTCCTGGCACAGACCAGAGGCAGAGCCATGGGTCGTACAAAAGGACAACCAAAGACACGGAGGAAAGTGACAGGATGCAGGGAAGGGGACACACAGGAATGCTACCTCGGGGAACTCATCGATCTCCTTGAGGCGTTTCTCTATCTGCAGGCGGCCCCCGTAGCGAGTGACCCCGTACACCACCGTCATCACCGTCTGCTTCACCACCTTGCGGCTGATGAAGCCCTGCAGCACCTGGGCAATCTTCAACCCCCGCTCAGCATCCTTCTTCCGAAACTCCTCCACCTGAGGAGAGTGCCTCTGAGTCAGGCTGGCATGAGCCACGCTGCCTCGAGCCCCCTCCGTGGCTGGTGGCCTGTGGGACCCTCCCAGCTGTGCACTGCCTGGCTCAAGCTCCCATCAGGATCCCTGCAGCCCATTTGCACCACCCTGGATGAGAGAAGGCACCTGCTGAAGGGATCCAGCATGGACAACAGTGCTGCAGAGCCTTCCCTGCTGCTTTGGCACTGTCCCTTGGCAACTGGGTTGTGCCAGCTGGGACAAAGACACAGCTTGACAGTGGCTCAGAGCCTGGGTTCTCCTGCCTTTGCCCCCCAGTGATAACTGAGCAAACCCTGCACCTCCATGAACTCTTCCTGCTCTCTGGTGTGGTGCTGCCTGGTGAAAACCTGCTGAGACCCAGATGGGAGATGCAGGGTCCAATGCCAGCTGAATGAGCCTCTCAGCACTGTCCCAGTGGCAAACTTCACATCATGTCTTGACAAAGAAACCAAAGACTTTGTAGCAGGACCAAGGCTGAATCTCTACCCAATCCCTCAAACTCAGCTCAAGGAAGAAAAAAGCTCATAACCCATGGGCCAGCCAGCTGTGACCAAGGGATAAGAAACAAACACACTTTGCTCTCTTCCACCTCTCCAGTCTAGTTCTTGCAGACTTCATTCAGGACAAGTGAGGACAGCAGAAATCCCAGGGGATTTCTCACAGCCACCTCCGTGAGGACAGATCTACAGTCACATCCCACTTGGGGACAGACAGTCTCTGTCTCTCCCCAGCCCTCTGCCTTCTCCTTGGGAGTGGGCGTCACCCTGTGCACACCAAGAGGAGCAGGCAGGTCCAGAAGGACCCCGTGTGCCCCCACAGTGCCTCACCTGCTGGGCCACTGCACTGTAGACATCCTGAGGGAGCCCACAGGGCACCAGGTTGACGGAGGCAGCGCCGCTGAGATCCCGGCCAAGCGCTGCATAGTGCTGCAGCCCATTGCAGGAGCCATCCTGCAGGAAGAGCAGGGAAACAAGGAGTCAGTGTGTGGACAGAGCCCTGCTCATCTGCCCCCTGCCCCATGCACAGGTACCCTGGGCTCATGTGGTCATTATTTCACCCCCACACTCTTCAGAGCAGTGACCATTTGCCTTCTAGCCAGGTTTCCTGCCTGGGTCCATCCCTAACTGCTGTGACCTGTGAGGTTTAAAATCAGAAACCTCACATCACCACTTCTGCGGGTTTTCAAAGACATCAGAGCTCTGTGGAAACACTGAAAACCAGAAAACTGGGAAAACACCGAATACATCTGAGCTGCTAAAAGTAGCCCCAAGAACCAGCAGTCAAAACAACCTGAGCAGTGGGATCAGAGGCAGGAAAAGGCAGGCCAAGGCACAGATCTCTCAGGAAGCCCCAGCTGGCTCTGCAACTCCAGACAGCTGCACTGCCAGCAGATGAAAACATCCCTCTGACAGAAACCAGCTCCCACCCAGATTTCCCAAAGCTGCATCAGAGGCATGATGAGTGTCTGCCACAGCAGCTGCCCTTGCAGCCCTCCTGGAACCAAGAGCAGCTTGGGTGAGACAGACAGGATCTGAATGAGGGTGCATGAAGATCTTGGTTCTCCCCAGACTGCACTGGCAGCGATGTTTCTTACAGATGTGCTGCTGTTCCTGGCCCACAGGGAGCCACAGCTACTCCAGGACACCACCACTGTAAGCCACAGCTACTCCAGGGCTGTCAGGTTCCTCAAGCAGGGCCCCCTTTCTCCTTCAGCCTCTCCCCACTCCCTGCAGTGTGGAAAGGCAGCGCCAGGACCTGACAGCTCCGTTAATTCAGCACTGATGACTCAGGCTGAACAAGACTCTGGCACCCTCCAGAAGAAGCCCTTGCTGATATTTCATTAGCTGCACCCCCCACACACCCCCAGCTGCTCTCTTGACCTTTTGTTGTCATCAAAATATCAGACCTGACTGCCTCGTTCATATTCCAGACTATCACTACTGGCAGCAAAACTGCTGCCCTCCCCACTCAATCATGGCCACTTGATCTCCTCCTAAGAAAAAGGAGCAGTGGCCCTTACCCATGGCCACTATCAGCCTTGACCCAGTGCAGCCAGGGAGGACAGGTGCCTTCAGGGAGCTGAGCAGCCCCTGAGCAGGGACACGGCACATAGTGACAGGCCACTGAAGGTGGGGGACAACCACCTCTGTCCCCATGCCCTTCCTCAGAGTTCCAGACTTGCCATATTTGCTCTTGCAGAGCTGCTTGGCTTAAGGAGTGCAGCAAAGGCCTCCAAAGCACAGCTCTGAGCACTCCAGACAGCCAGGTGTTGCCCTTCTGGGCTGAATTCCAGTCCTCATCCTGTGGCTGCAGATGGTGACACTGGCCTGGCCCTCACCCTGAGGCAGCTGCCAGCAATCTTCCAGCTGGGTTCTGCTCAAGCCAAGGGAAGCGAGGCAGCCCTGGGTTGTACCAGCTCATGGATGGCCACAGGCAGCAGCAAATCACCAGAGCTCTCATGCCAAGATTCCCAACACTGCATTTCCATTCCTAAGAAAACCTAGCCATGTGGAGCAGGGATTGCAGAGCTGGCGACCTGGATGCTCCTTTCCTGCCCTGCTGAGCCCCACACGGGCTGTGAGGACCTGCCAGGATCCTACCTGGTGAACTGGGAAGTGAGAGATGTAGGCTGCTGGATCTGGGGACCTTGAGGCTTTGGCGATTTCCATACAGCATGCCAAGGCTTGCCAGGGCTCATCAGTGTCCATCCACCACTTCCTGCCCTGGGAATGAGAAAGCCCAGGCTAGTGGGAGCAGGCAGTGCTCCTGTGCCCCTCAAATCACAGGTAGGAGCCCCTGAACACCTGGGGTACCCTGGGCACAGCACCTCCTCCCACTATGCCTCCACCTCCCTGGTTTTACATCATGTCTTCAGACAGAAACAGGTTACTTAGGAATCTCTGCATTGCTTTCTCCCTTTTTACCTCTCAAAAGTCTTTCAAAATGTTTTTGTTTCAAAATCGATTCTGATTTCCATTTTATTTCACTTCCCAGCAGCTCCCACATACCGTGAGCGGGCGGTCAGCCGAATCCAGGATGTCCTCCATGATTTCATTGGCATACTCCAGCCGCTCCTGCAAAGCGTTCTTCTTCTTCAGCCCCGTCAGGTTGATGAGGTGGATCTTCAGCCAGTCAAGCCCCCTGGGCCCCAGCGGCTTCCCCTCTGCAAAGAGCAGGATGGCCCGTGTGACATCGTTGCCCAGGTGGTTGAAATAGGGCGGGCACGGGTACGTCCTGCCACGGAAGTCCATGTTGTGAGGGAACCAGAACACCTTGTCCCTGACGTAGTTGGCGATGGAGAGCTTGTAGAGCGCGTCCATGCGCAGGCTGTGCATCTCTGCAGCCTTCTTCTTGCACAGGAACACCTCGTGCTTGAAGGACTTGCTCCAGATGGAGGAATTGCTGGGAGGGGAGGGAGGCTTGGGAGCCTCAGAGAGGGGTGGTGGGATGTCCAGCTTCTCATCGCCTTTGTCGTTGAAGATGGAGATGATAATATCCAGCACTGGCTGGTTGATCTTCCAGGCGCAGTTGCCCAGCTGGTTCAGGGCATCCAGCACGGGGTGGAGGTTCACAGGGGGACACTGATCCAGGAGCTGCTGGTGGTGGGTGGTCTCATCCATGAAACGCATCAGCTTGGTGTCGTTGAGGACAAAGGCACCGAAACTGGGCGAGGTCCAGGGCACCGGGGGGCACAGCATGGGCATGGCAGAGGAGTTGAAGGTCAGCGTGGTCTCTGCAGCGTTCGACACAAGCTGGGAGAAGACGGGATGGGGCCTTATCAGCCCGACCTGGAGAGGAGGATCAGCAGCAGAGGATTAGGGCTGGAGCATGGAAGAGCCTGTGGTCAGTCAGCCATTCCATGAGGATCATGCCAAGGAGAGCACCCACACAGAATCAAGGGCTCCTCAAAGCATCCCTGAGCAGGAATGGCAGCAAGGACAGAGAAGGGCCTTGCAAGGGTCTGGTTTTGAGGAAGGGGTATCCTGCACAGCCCCAGAGCCCCCAGGATGAGGCTCACCTGCCAGTTACTGTAGAAGGAGTAGACGTGGTAGAGGACAGGGATAGGCTTGGACTCCAGGCGACGATTGAGGATGTTCCTGGGCACCTTAACAGCCTTCACCAGGAGCTCCAGCATGTGCATGCCCAGGCGCATGAGGAGCACACACGGCCAGCTGCAGGTCTTCAAGTTCAGGGAAGGCCCAAAGCCTGCTTCTGCCACCAGCTTCTCCCAGTATTCCCTTGGCATGTACTGTTTAGGCTGGGAGGTGGAAGGAGAAAATGGCGTCAGCTGCAGGGGCTTTGCTGGATGGGATCAATCTACCTGGGATGTGGCTCTGAGAAGGACTCTCCTATCAGAGGTCCTCCCTGGTCGGGGTGTTTGGGGAAGGAGGGCTGAGGAGGCTGGGCTGAGCCAAACAGTGAGAAAGGGAACAGTAGCACTGCAAAGTCCTTCCTCTTGCCACACCCCAGGGCGGATACCCTGTCCCCACGGCATCCTGCCCCTCCTGCCCAGACTGCAGACCCTCCTGCCTCTATGAGCACTCAGCTCTGAGAGCAACCTGCTCCCCTGGCCCTTGAGGTGCCCAGGGCAGTGCCCTTGGCCCCTTTCTCCCCTCTTACCCTCTCCTGCCCTGCAAAGCTCAGAGCTTTCCTGCATGGCACTCCTGGCTGCAAGGGATCCTTACCTGGCTGTCCTTTGCCAGCAGCTGGATGTAGTTCTGATAGATCTCCTGCACCTTCTGCAGCTGGCCGCTGCGCAGCTTCCTCTGGATGATGTACCTGTCGTAGACTTTGGAGCCCAGCTCCCTGGCCAGGACTGCCAGGGACTCACCTTGTGGAGACAGGTCATTGAGGATCTGGGAAAGGGCAAGGCAAAAAGGGTCTTAGGAAGGAGGAACAGAGAGACAGAGCAGAGAGACAGAGCAGGAGTTAAAGCTGCTGTGCAGGGAGCACAGAAAGATGCTGATTTCCATGATACTGAACAGATGGTGAGGAAGGAAAAACAACCAGGACAGAGCATGGATTTCTCTGGCTGCTCTGCAAAGGGAGCAGAGATAATCTGCAGCCAATAACCTGGTAAACCTCTCAGGAAATTCCAATTTGGCTCAAGTGGGACATTAGTGCTCTGTGACAGCCCCATGGCTGATAGTCGAGCCCCACTCCTGGGAGGGCAGGACAGGCTCCTACCTGCATCATGATGTCCACATACTCCTCATCTGGCAGCAAACACAGGTAGGGGTAGAGGACGTTGTACTTGGACAGCCTCTTGGGCCTGGCCATGCTGCGCTTGGAATTCTGCAGGGCCTGGAGGATGGCGTCGTGCCACTGGGAGCGGAGGGTGCCCAGCAGCTCACGCTGCATGGCAAAGGAAGGAAGAGAGCTGGTCAGTGTGAGCTGCCCCTCTTTGGCTTGTGCAGCCTCAGCTCTCACCCACAGGTCCTGAGGGCTGCCCCAGAGCCCTGACTTTACCGCTTTGATGGCCTGTGGGGTCAGGGGCTTGGCTGCCTCCACTGACTCGATGGTCACGGTGTTCTTCAGCTCCATCTCCAGCTGCTGCTGGAAATGCTCCTGCAACTCCTTCACGGAGAAATCCAGCTTGGGGTACAACACCATTGTCTCCTGCAATGGGAGAGAGGCACTCAGTGGCAAAAGTGGGAGGAGGAGAAGCCATGCTCATTCTCCCAGCTTCCCAGCAAGAGGAACAATTGTGGTACAAGTGTGGGCTGAAAGCACCTCGCTGGGACCTCTGGATCCAGAGGTCTCTGGCACACAAACCCCAGAGGCTGCTCTGCTATGGCCAAGCACCTCCCCAGGCACCCCCTGCCACACATGGAGGCCATCTCCAGCCCCCTGCAAGCCCTCTGCTTTGCTGTTCCCCTGTAAGGCTGTTAGTAATGTCATTCATTTGATGATTTGTGTGGGCTATTGGGCAGAGATCAGGTTAAAAGGTTTTTTCTTGCTGGGCTGTACCTAAGAACACCTGTGAACACCATGTGGCCAGCTTCAACACCTCCCTGAGGGCTGTGGCTTACTCTGGAATAGAAGTCCTGGAGCAGAGAAGACTTGCAGATCTTGGGGCTGGGTGGAGGAGGCAGCTGGTAGTTGGGCTGAACAGTCCTGATGGCCCACAGCACCATCTCCTTCTCATCTTCCTCAAACAGGCACTTTTGGAAGAGGTCATCCACATGGAAGCCACTGCTGTTCAGCTGCTTCAGGTATCTGAGGAGGAGCAGACAGGACAGGCTCGATCTTCCCCAAGGGCCTGAGCGTGTTGTACAGAAGCTGCCGGGGCAGGAGCTGCCTCAGCACAGCCCTTCCCACAAGGTCACCACCCGCCTCAGGTTACAGGGATCGGGTGTCCATCCCTCAGCCTGCACCACTGCAGAGCCGCCTGGGCAGGGAGGCCGAGCTGCCCACAGGCAGCCCCACAGCCTGTGCTGCACTGACGCAGCTCCACAGCATCCAGCAGAGTCAGCTGACTGGAGACATTCCCCTGAAGGCATCTAGAACGTGTCAGCAGCCAAAGGACAGGGAGACCAGTGATACATCCCTGAGGTTCAGCACTAGTGCATCAGAAGCTTTCTGCATCCTCTGGAGAGGAGCTGGCTGTGCCTCCAGCCCCAGGCACTGCCCCTAGCCCAGCCTGTGGGATCTTCCAGGGCTCTTTCAGCTGCTCACTTTAGCACTGACACTTCCTGTCCATTAGGAAATCTACCTGAATCTCCTGACCAAGCTCTTCTGGAAAGCCCTGCAGGAGCCAGCTATGTGACTGAGCCTTCCAAAATGGGCAAATTCCACAGAAGTGCCATAAAAACAGAGGAGCCAAGCCATTCTCACCAGGCAGGAACGGAAGGGCCAGAAGGAGGGAGATGCCTGGGATGGGTGTGGAACCAAGGAGTCTCTGACTGGAGAGGGCCTCTCCCAGCTCAGCTCTAGGGGGAACAGTGCCTGTTTTCACCTTCCACATCTCCTCTCCCTGCACAACCTCAAACTCCCCAGCAGCAGTGGGTGCTCTGCCCACACTGAAATCTGGCCATGAGAAGTGGCTCAGAGCATCCAGGTGGGCACGCAGAAGGGGCAGCTCTTCCTGACCCCAACCCACTGCAGCTCCCAGTTCTCCAAGCACAGCATGTGGAGCTGCTGCCCCCAAGGCTCAGCAGCACATGAGGCAGCTGTTACCTCAGGATGGCTTTGGGAGGTGACTTGTTCCGGCCCATGCACTCCAGGGCCACCGCGTAGGAGTCCAGGTTGGGCCGGAGGCTGGAAGCCTCCAGGATGGAAAACAATCGGTCCAGGCGATTCAAGTAGCCCTGCAGGTGAGAAGGGAAGGAGGCTGTGTTCACCGAGAAGGGAAGGAGGCTGTGTTC
>QUSF01000194.1:117879-137639 GCA_003676055.1 Chloebia gouldiae | reverse complement strand
GGAAGGAGGCTGTGTTCACCGAGAAGGGAAGGAGGCTGTGTTCACCGAGAAGGGAAGGAGGCTGTGGACACTGACACCAGCAGCCCCAGAATCAAAAGCTCCACACCCCTCTACTCCTGGATCAGATTTAGTCACGCCTACCCTACCCTTTCCCTACTCCTTTCTTCTTCTCAAAGCCACCTCACACGGATGTGTGGCCCCATGCCAGCTCAGTCCCCCTTGCCAGAAGCGCTGCTTGAACACTTGCTGAAGTGACAAGCACAGGTAAAACCAGCTGGGGGCTGCTCCTCACGGGCCAGCCCCTCTCCCACCCGGAGCACCGGCAGCTCGGTACCTTCCTGGCCCAGATGCGCATGACGGTGTTGAAGGCGCCGGTGTCCAGCGCCTTCGCCTTCACCGGAGAGCTGTGGCACAGCAGCAGGTACCGCTCGGCCTCCTCCGCCTGCCGCAGGAACAGGAAGCACTCCAGGTTGGACTGGATGGTCTGCTGCAGCACCTGCTGGTTACTCCTGTCCTTTGGCATCCTCTGAGGCCTCCTCAGCTCTGCAGCCTCCTTCACCTCCACCACCCTGGGCTTGCTGTGAGGGCTGCCAGAGCTCTGCTTCCAGGTGGTGGCTGCTTTTGTCTTTGGGATCTTCATGGTTTTTGCTGGGGGTCTGGTCTCTGCCTTGACCTCTACCTTGGCCTGGCCCTCCAGAGCCAGGGAGGCAGCACTGGGCAATTCCTGCTTCATCTTCAGCTGCTGGCTGTACATCTCCTTCTGCAACCTTTTGGCCCAGGTGTTGGACTGGGCCAGGCCATCACCCCGTGCCCTGGGCATGGGCTGTTTGTCCTTGGGGTCAGGGACCACAGCCTCCTGGTACTTGTCATTGTCCAGTGCTGCCAGTTCCACTTTGCTGACCGTCACCTCTGGGACGTTACTGTCTTGCAGTTGCTTTGCTCGAGCTTTTAGCACTAGTGGGAAAGAGAGAGGTGATGGGAGATGAGGCACAGCAAAAGGCTCTGTCCTGTCCTCACTCTGGAAGTACCAAGTTCATGTTGAGAAAAAAGGGTTCACACAAGAACTTCATCCCTCCTTGGCCAGCCCCGCTCCAAAACAGAGATACCAACCTCTGTCTCTCTGAGATCTACCTGCAAGCTGGAGCCCACCCCAGCATCCCAGGAACCCAGCAGTGTCATTGCCAGGGAAAAAGCAACAGCCCAGGCTGGTGTGACTGCTGTCTCACCTTCCAGCAGCTCTGTCCTCTCACAGGTGCTACTCCTGTTCGCCTTCTCCTTGGTGCTGGCAGAGGAGTAGCTCCTGAAGATTCTCCATGGAATCCCTGCCGAGGAAGAACACAGAGGTGTGGGGGTCAGAGGAATTCACACCCTTACGCATTCCCTGTCCCCCGCTCTGCCCCACGGCCCCAGCTGGACACAGCGTGGACAGTGAGCACGGGAGGTTCCTCAGCAGCAGCACAGGAGGGCAGGAGGGACAGGGACACCCCTCACCCCTGGAACCAGAGGCTCAGAAGGAACATGACCGCAGGGACACCACAAACCCCAACGCTGTCAGCGGGCTGGCAGCACCACAAGACCCCCAGAGCAGGCGGGCGCTATCCCACAGCCGGAACAGGACCCAGAGCCTCCGAATCAGCCCTGTGGAGAGCCACAACATCCCAGCACTCCCACAGCCCCGGCTCCACCCCTGGGGTGCTCACGGCGCAAAAAGACCCTTCCACCTTCCAGGTGTACCCCAGAGAACGCTCAGCACCGTGGGACGTCCCGGCCCAGCTCCGTCCGCACACTCGGGCCGTGTGCCGGTCTCCTCGTGTCCCCGCGGGTCCCTCCATGCCCCCGGTGCCCCCGCGTCCCCCCGGTGCCCGCTCCCGCTCACCGGGGCCCCTCAGCCCGCCCGGGCCCCTCAGCACCGCCCGCAGCCTCAGCAGCGCCATCCCCGGGCCACGCGCGCCGCCGCGCATGCGCCATCCCGCCGCGCCGCCGCGGGGCGCGCCGGGAGCGCGAGTCCCGCCGCTCCGGACTACAGCTCCCATGGGGCAGCGCGGCCGCGCCCCGCGCCCCCTGGCGGCCGCGGCGGCCCCGACGGGCGGGTCGGGGCGAGCGCGGGTCCCGGGACGCGGATCCGGGCGGTGGCGGAGCCCGGGGAACACGGCGGAGCCCGGCTGACCCGCGGCTCTCCGGACCGAGCTGGGCGTGTCTCGGGCCGGGCCACAGGCGGACAGCACCGTCCCCACGTCCCGGGCCACAGCAGCCCCGCGCCCTCCGTCTCTCGCCACGCTCTGAGCCCGCGCCGCTTGTCCCTTGCCCGCCCATCGCAGCTGGCGGCGCATACCGGAGTGTGCGCTCCCCAACCGGGCGCCCCGCGGTCGTAAGCGAGTGACCGCGGCCTGTGACCCGTGACAGCCGTCGGGGCGCCGATTTATGAATGGGAGGCACCGCCCCAGCCCCCGGCCCGCCCATTCGCCGCCGCCGCCCCGCCCCGGGCCGCCCATCCCTGGCCGCTCGCGCCGTCGGGGCCGGTCGCCGGTCGCCGCCGTGGCCATGGCCCATCGCCTGTTGCCCGCCTGTCGCCCACCGCCCGCCGCCATGAGGCGCGGGGGCCCCGCCGCCATCGCCGCCTGCCTCGCCGGGGCACTCGCCGTGCTGGCGGGGCCGGGGCCGGGCAGCGCCACCGGGACCGGCCGGCGGCCCCCCCGCAGCTACGGGCATCTGGAGGGCGACGTGCGCTGGCGGCGGCTCTTCTCCGCCACCCGCTTCTTCCTGCGCATCGACAGCAGCGGCGGCGTGGAGGGGACGCGCTGGAGGGAGCGGCCGGGCAGTGAGTGGGGACGGACCGGGAACGGGACCGGGACCGGGATGGGAGAGAGCCGGGATCTGGGAGCGCACCCCGCCCACGACGGGCGAGAGCGCGATCCCGCCGGCTGCCGGGGCTGCGGCGGGCGCTGCTGGGGCTGGACCGGGGCGGAGGCTGGACGGAGGCGCCTCGGGTCGGCGACGGGAGCCCTCCCGTGCCCCGCCCGGAGAGAGCCCGCAGCTCTTCCCTCCGGGGAAATCTCAGCCAAAGCGCCCGGTCCTCCGGGGGCGCGAGAGCCGCGGGTCCCCGCTGTCCCCCGGCGCCCCGGGAGTGCAACCGGCGCCGGCTGCCCTCGCCCCCGTCACTGCACTGTGGGAGCCACGAGAGGGGCGCGGACACCGGCGAGCACTGCCCGGGGACCCGACGTTGCTTTCCCAGCGGCTGGGGTGTCCTAGGGGGTCTCTCAGGGGTCCTTTGTCCCATCTGGTCCTGCCACTTCACGATGCTCCCCTGCCTTGCCTTCCCCGTGGACTGGAGGATCTGATCGTTCCCCCACTAACACATTCGGGGGGGAAAAGGATGAGGAGGGGGGAGACGCAGGAAGTTTTGCGGCGATGCTGATCCCAGAATGGGACATCTGTCCGATGTGGGACAGCAGAACATCCCCGTCGGAGGGGACCATGGAGCAGCCGCTGCCTGCAGAGCAGGTTGGGACTCAAGACAGCTGGGTGGGCAGAGGGACAACATCCCCAAGGACGTGGCAGTCACTGTATGACTTAGCAAGACTCAGGGCTGCAAGTGCCCAGGTATCAGCCACCCATCGGGGTGCAGGGTCCCAGCCCCTGGGACAGGGATGGGGACACCAGGCTGGCAGGACAGTAGCTGGACAAGAAGGGGAATCTTGGGGGCCTTGGCAAAGGGGATGCCTGATCATCCCCCAGATGCCCTGACGGAGTGTTGGGCTTTGGGGCAGGAGGGCTCCAGCAGGGGCTGCCCTATCTCCCAGCAGCCACAGGACAGGGGAGCCAAGCCCAGCCCAGGGAACCCTCCTGTGGTGTCGGAGGCTGTCGGGAGTCCCGACCAGGCACACTGCCAGCACAAAGCACCCCAACACGTTCCCTCGATGGTGTGGCCATGGGACCTGGCAGGCAGAGCAGCTCCGGGCTGTACATGAGGCTCACTCTGCTTATCTGTGTGCGCCTGGGCTGGGCGCGGGCTCTGCTCCACAGCCCTCGCAGAAGCTGCCGGACCAGCCCCACTGGCAGCTCTAGGGTGGCGGGGGATCTTCCAGGGACTCCCCCAGCTCAAGCCCTGCATCTGTCCCAGCCTCCTCGAGACCGCTCTGGGGCTGAGTGTGAGACTGGGAGCACTGGGAGCTGACTCTGACCAGGTACTGGCCAGGCACCTGCAAACAAAGGGCGGCAGAGCCGGCCCGAGCACTGGGAACAGAAGGGGTTATTTTTGGAAAAGCGCAAGTCCTTATAAATAGCAGCTGCTTCAGACGGTGATCAAGTGGGACGGATTCACAAGCATTCGCTCAGCCCTTCCCCTCCACAGCCCTCGGCAGTGGCAGCAGCAAAGCAGCTGGGCTGAAAAATCCCGGGGGAGCCCTCCCACTGCCCTAGCGCTGTATCCACCCTGTCCGCCCCCAGCCTCCCGCAGGCAGGTGATGCCCAGGGAATGCCAGCAACGCCGGGACATTGATGAAAGCCCTTGCCCAGGGGCTGCAGCCCCGATGCTGTCTGTGTGTCCTCCCACGCTGTCCAGCCGGGGCAGCCCGTGCAGTGGTGCCCAGTGGCAGATCCTGCTGTGCTCCAGCCCTTCCTGCTGCCCTGCCCACATTGCTCTCACTGGACATTCCTTTTCCTCTTGCCACTGTGCGGTGTGCCTGGCGGGCGGCAGGGCGGGCAGCGGCACTCCGGGCTGGCCGGCGTGAGGCAGTGCAGGAATCCAGAGGCCCCGATGATGCTCTGGGTGTTTCCCGTGCCAGAGCCGCTGGTCTGACCACATGCCTTTCCCATTAGCGGCTGAGCCGGAGCTCGGCGGTCGGGGCACACACACGCCAGCCCAGCTGTGGCTTCACAGCCCGGTTGCAGCCGCCCCCCCGGGCTCATCCTCGTGTCCTGCAGTGCTCCTCCACCTGCCGGCCCACGGTGCTGGGCACGGGGCCGCTTGTCCTCGCTTGTGCCACCAGGAAATCGGGCACCCACGGACGGTACTGACCTGGGCTACTCCTGCCCCCGCAGAGCTCTGCCTGCGTGCCTCTGTACACCATAAAACGATGTGTGCTGTCGCTGCCACCCCCACGCACACTTGGCCCTTTCAAGAGCCACGCCAGCCTCAGAGCCCTGCGTGTGCCGGGTCAGGTCCCCGGGGCACCGCGGGCATGATGGGGATGGATGAAAGGGCAGAGCTGCCAGTGAGGGGAGGACACACATGAGGTTGTGCTTGGCATCGCTCCCGCACAGCCCCGCTTCTGGGAAGTGGCTGGACCCTGGGGAGGAGAGGAGTAAAGATCAAACCTTCCTTGGATCAGAGGTTCCCCCTCCCACTGCCAGCTTGGGCTGCAGCCCTCGTTCCTCTGGCTGCCCTGGCTCTGGATGAGGATCAGCAACTCCCTCCCTCTGGAGGGACACTGCGGCTACAGAGCCAGCGCTGGGGCAGAGCCCCTCAGGGAGGTTGCCCGTCCCTCCCTCCCTGGCTCATGCCGCGCGTCCCTGTCCCGCAGGCATCGTTGAGATCCGGTCGGTGCGTGTCGGCGTCGTGGCCATCCAGGCGGTGCACACTGGCTTCTACCTGGCCATGAACAAGCGGGGGAGGCTCTACGGGTCGGTAGGTCGGACGCTGCCTCCTGGGAGGGACTGCACCAGAGTCAGAGGCTCAGGGCAGAGTTGGAACAGGGTCCTGGTTTCCCGTGCCCTGACCTGCTCCCCAGCAGGGGACTGCACCCACCAAGCCCCTCTGCCCCCTGGGGACCAGAGAGGAGCTAGGGTCCTGCTCTGCCCCACTCTTGGGGTCCGAGGGGTTCCAGCTGAGCATAGCCACCCCTCACTCCCTTCCCTCTCCTGCCAGAAGGAGTTCAGCCCCAACTGCAAGTTCACGGAGCGCATCGAAGAGAACGGCTACAACACCTACGCGTCGCTGCACTGGCGGCACCGCGGCCGCCCCATGTTCCTCTCGCTCAATAGCAAGGGCAGGCCACAGCGAGGGGGCAAGACACGCCGCCAGCACCTCTCCACACACTTCCTCCCCATGCTCGTCAGCTGAACACCGTGGGCAGCTCCAGACGGCCCTGTAGGAAAAAAAAACCAAAGAAAAAAAAGTTATTTTATTTATGTACATATCTATTTTTTGCTATTTATTGCTTTATTTTTAATGCACGGCAGAGGAGGGATATGGAAGGCAGATGCTCCAGACTCCGCCGTGCGGGGCTGTGGCTCTCCCACTGTTCCCAAATTTACACTAAACCAGGACACCCCAGCACAGAGCCAGCGTGGTGGAGCCAGGGAGCATGACCGGAGCAGGGGCCAGGATCTGCTAATGGCATCTCTGCAGGGCTGGGATGTACCAGCAAGTTGTCTGTGTCTGAGCTTCCGTGGCAATTAAAGCTGTGTTCATGGTATGGAACAGGAGCAGGTCTTGGAGCTTTGATGGTGAACTTGGCTTGGGATGGGAGGGATTGGCTCCCGTGTGGTTGTGGCTGCAGCCACCAGTGTCATCTCTGCTGCCTCTGGCAGGGAGCCCAGCTGGTCCTTTGCTACATCGAGGTTTTCACTGACCCCCACCCACCCTGCAGGAAAACAGCCACGGTGGTTCACTGGCACAAAGGAGGGAGCAGGAGGAGCAGGAGCCAGCCCGGATCCTCAGGCAGACACAGCTCCAGGGCTGCCCCTGGCCACAGCCAGTCCTGCAGCCCAGCTCTGCATCCTCATCCCCAACAAAAACACAGCTGGGACAGTGGTGAGGACCAGCCCCTCACCTGGAGGGCAGCATGGCCAGCAATAGCACCTGCACCTCAGCCTCCTGGCCAGGGTACATCCCTGCACCACCTCACACCTGCTGTGGCCAGGCCCAGCATCCTGGTCACTGTCACGTCAGACAGAGCAATGGCCCCAGCAAAAACCACCAAACTCGTTCCATTTCTGACCCAACCAGCTCCAAATGAGTCTGAGAGGGAACAGGCACTGTATTAACCATGTGGTGACTGTGGTGAGCCCCTGCCAGGTGGGCAGCAGCTGCCATGCACCCACCCGGGACTTTGCTCGGCCCACTGAGCCATCTGAGCACTGCTCACACATGAGAAATCATTCCCAAGTGCCTGGGGGAGTCAGAATCCAATCAGAGCTGAAACAGTGGGAGAGGGAAGGTGTTTCCAGGTCTCTTGTTTGGTGACTAAACAGCAAAGCCTCTCCTCGGTGTCGGGTCAGCCAATGGACACGTGCAGGTTCAGCCAGGACCTTCTTGCTGCCACCCACCTCACCAGCCCAGGCTTCTGGCTCAACCCCTGGCAGAGGATGAGCCATTAACCCCGACACACCAGTCCCGAGATAAACCCTCCTGTGAGATGAAAGGCGCCGCCACACTGCCCGGCCAAGCCGAGGAAGAAAAACAGTCCGGGCAAGTCGCTCCCTGCCAGCCCCTGGCCCTGGCACAGCTGGTGACACTTCCTCCAAGAAACCAACTTCACACGTTCTGAAATGGCCCAAGAAGGACCAAAGCATCCTTCCCCCTCCTAAAAGAGGTTCATATCTTCTCAGGAAGCTTATGGAAGAGCCAGGTCCTGGGGTGATGCTGCTTTAGAAAAGACATCCAAGCTCTGCTGGAGCCAGCACCATCCCCAGCAGCCCCAGCCCACTCCCAGAGCCCCAAAAGCCATGGGAGAGGCAGGAACCCCCCCAAACTGTCAAACCCTCCACCCACTTCCCTGGCAGCTCCCATGGGGGCAGGTTCTCCTGCGTCTGCTCTGGCCTCTGCCACAGAGCAGTCCCAGCATGTGGTACCATCACGGACCCCCAGCCCTCTAGGAAACCTCCTGACCACCTCAAGTCCCTGTGAGGGGAAGGGGGTCCCAGTGATGGATAGTGAGAGCTTCTCCTCTCATGCCTCAGGGCCCAGGAAGCAGGGACATGGCAGGGAGTCACTGCCTGCTCTGATGACATTCTTGTCATTCTCCAAGCTCCAGCTCTGTCACAGAAACTGAGTCACAAACATACCTGGATATTTTTCTCTCTCCTTGTTTTAATCAGCTCTATTTTAAGTAGCTTTGCAATACATTTTTTTTTTTCTCCAAAATGTTGTTTTCCTGGTAATTACTCGGTCACAATGAGATTTGCTGGTCCTCGTTCTGCTGCACACCCAGTCCTGTGTCGGCCCAGCAGAACAGCCTGCCCCAGCTGCGAGGGGGGCAGGACTGTAGGGGGAATAAGGTGTAAAAAATAGAAAACACCAGGCGAGGATGCTTCCAGCTGCAATCCTTGGCTACCTGTGCAGTGATCCACAGGCTGGCAGTGGCTCCCACTGGAACTCCCAGCACGCAGGAGGGCTCAGAGAGGCCCAGCCTGTCCGGGGAAGGCAGGACAGCTTGGTGGCCTCAGAGCTTACCCTGTAGCTTTCCTCAAATCATGCATAATGGCTCGCAGAGCTGAAATGTCCGTTTATTGACAACAGTAATAATTTAAGATTATAAAAACCCCTTTCAGTGTTGAGTATCAGCGGGCGAGGTTATAAAGAGAAATAAAAGGGACTCGAGATGGGACAGGGAAGGATCCCGGGGTCTACTTGAGAGTTCCTGTTTCAGTGACAGCTATTGGTCCTCCCCAGATGGTGATCCTGGGGGGAGGCAGCATCCTTATACTTCCATTTTAGACGTCAATCTCCAAAGCAGAAAAGATAGTATCCAAGGGGAGGAGGAGCAAAAGAAATAAAAGAAAGGGATCTCAAATTCAAACCCATACAAACAACATTTCCATTCGGGATTCAACCACTCGCTCAGCACCTCGGGGTTCCCAGCCGGGGAGCGCAGCAGCCTCGCACTGCAATGGGTAAAGTCCACGCAAAGAGGATGTTTTTATTGACAGACAGAGCTCTTTCCCCCCTTTTTCATCACAGAACTTGAGGCTTCTCATCTCTGAAGGACCCAGAGTCTCCGTGTCTTCAGAAATCAAAAGGAAATTCTGGGGGCACTGCTCCTGCCTCGTCCCCTCCCCTCGCTCTGCTCTGGAAGCCCCTTTGGCTGCTCGTGGTGGCCAGGGAGAGAGGGGGAACAGTGGAAGGGCCCCAGGGACAGAGGGTGCGTTAAGATTCATGAGTTGTTCGATGAGTTTTCATTACTTGGTGAGCTTGAGGAAGAGGAGGAGGAGGAGGATGACGAGAAGTTCATCCCTGTGAGTCCTGGGGGGTTTGTGGCAGTGTTTTGTCCACTTAAACTTTTCCGGCAGACGGGACACGTGTCATGCTTTGGGGAGCAGACAAAAAACAAAACAAGAAATACGGGAAACGGGATTAGAAACACAGCAGGGGAGCAGCACTGGAGGAATGGGCTGGGATGACACTCCATCCTCTGACCTGCTTGTGCTCAGGCCTCATCACAGAGGTAGGAAAATATTTACAGAGGGGAGCAGGACCAGACAAAGCCCCCAGTGCTGCACGCCCCAGGCAGTGCCCCGCACTCACCTGCTCCAGCCACGGGACGATGCAGCCGTCGTGGAACAGGTGATTGCACGGTAACTGCCGCACGTTCTCCCCGACTGTGTAGTCTTCCTTACACACAGGGCACTCCAACCCGGAATCTGCATGGCATAGGGAAAGCCCAGCAAAGCTAGCTGAGCAAAGGAGGAGAGCACGACGCGCAAAGCCCCCAACTCAGGGCTCATCATCCCTCTCCCCTTCCCCACCACTGCTCCATCTCAGTCAGGAGGAAAGGTTGGTGCTCTGCAGCCCCCACACCATCACTCTACCTCCCCTACCTAGGGTATGCCTCAGCCTTCCCTTCCCTTCTGCTTTTCCATCTCTATCCACACTGAATTTCTCACAATCTCCCCAGGGCAAATCCATCCAGCCTACACTGCTCTTTTTTTTGTGCGAGTGTAACAGAGCCCCTTCAGCTCTCTGCCCACTTTGAAATTTTTTATGCCTCAAAGGTACAAACAGACAAAATTCAAGTCCCAAGAAAACATTACAGACAGTTCCAGTGAGCACCCTGTGCACAATTCCATGGAGCAGACACCTACCTACGTGCTCCTGTGTGATCTGTATGGTGGGGAGGGCCTGGATCTTCTCTTTGTCCGCTGGCGGCGGTCCAGTGTTTTCAAACTGATTCAGTAACTGGAAAAACAACCAGCCAGGCAGGCAGAAGAAAGAGGTGAGCTCAGCAGCACACAGAATCCACTCATTTCCTGAGCCAGGGCACCTGGACCCCGCACTGTGGACCCCTTCCCATTTCAGTCCCCCAGCCCCTCATTCCCTGCAGCAGCACAGGTACTGCCCCTCCTGCAGCACTGCACAGGAGGATGGAGACTGTGGTAAATCCCAGTTTTACCTGTGTGATAATAGCATCCAGTCCATTGGCACCCCAGGCGTAGTCCATTGGATTTGAGTGCAGGACTCCCCTGAAGAGCAAGGACAGCAAGTGAGTTCATCCTGGAGCACCAACGAGACACTGTCAGAGAGAGCAGCACATCCTCCAACTCACCAAGGGCCCAGGCCTAGGTTTGGAATTGTGGTCGGTGCAATAATTCCATTGACCAGCTGCTGGATAATTCTGAAAGACAAGAAAACCAGGATTGTGTAAGAATTAAAGTTTGCTGGCTCCCAGCCCAGCACTCCAGCATGGAGAGAGAGATTGAGTAAGCTGAATACTACACATTGTTGGGGGCAATTAAAAATACCCTACAGCAATTGCAATGGCAGCTATGGGAGTGATCAGCCACTGATAAAGTTTCAGTATTTGATTCATAAGGGGACAATTCCTGACACGATGGCGAATGGATCCCAGGATGCACTTACACAAACACTGTCTGTTGTTCTCTTCTGTTTCCCCTCACAGCAAGTACAACATTTTTGCAACACCTGGCAATGACCAGGGAATATTTTCCCACTACAGAACAAACTCCCGAGCACAGTCCATGTCACCACTCGGCTGAAACAACCCCAAGAGACCCCACGCAGGAGCTGCCAACAGGCTCAGGTGGGACACAGATGACAGAGCTTTGGGACGCTGCTCCCATAAGCCAGGAGAAAAGGAGAGAAACAACAGCGCTCCCTCCTCGGGGGCCAGAGTGGTCCTCACCCTTCCAGCGTGGGGACGCCCTCGTGCCTGCCCGAGGCTCGGCGCGTGGCCAGGCGGGCGCGGGGCTGCCGGGCGCCGTAGCGGTGCCGGGACTGGTGCTCGCGCTCCCGCCGGTTCTCCGAGTCCCGGTTGTCTTCTGGCTGCACGTTGGACCCGAAGGGAAACTCAAAGGTGTCGTCAAAGAACCCGAAAGCAAACTGGCCATAGCCCGGGGGCAAGGTGAACAAGTGCTGATCCACGTTCTGGAGGGAGGGAGGGAATGCAGAGAACAGACTGTGACAAGAGGAGGAACAGCTCGCGGCTCCCACGGTGTCCCAGCAGCTGCTGCCCACAGCCAGGCCTGGGGAGACACTGGGACCAGCACCCTCGGCAGCAGCTCGGTGAGGAACAGACACTGGAACTGCACACAACGGCAGAAATAATCACAGTTCCCTGGTTTCTCTTTGGTGTGTCACTGCTGCTTCTGAGCTGAGGCTACTGCATAGCAACACACCCAAATCCTGCTCTCCAAATCCTGCTGAGCCCCCTCACGACAGGAATCAGCTGTGAGTGATGGTCCTATGTAACACATGCAGCAAAAATATGGAATGTGGAGATTTCAGGAGCAGCATGTGGAGGATATTAATTCCTCCTTTCCAAATTAAGTCATGATCTGGGAAATGTTTAAACAATGCATTACTGGAAAAATACTCAATCCAACAGCAAAGCAAAAAGTGTTGGAAGAGGGAAAGGACTTGCTCACCTCAAAAGGATGCCTGCTCTGATCAGTGGCTGATGTAGAGGAGCTGGTCTCATTGTCAGCATTCCTATGGAGAATGAAGAGCACTGGTAATCTTCTCATAGCAGCTTCCAAGGCTTTTCTGGCCCCCTCCCGTCGCAGGACAGACAACAGCTCAACAGAACCTGGTCCTCCCTCAGCTGCTGATTTTCTGATTGCCCAACTCAATCTTCCCTCCCTGAACCTTTCATTTTCCTGCATCCTCACCCATTTCTCCCTACCCTATTAGATCTCACAGGCTGCAGAGAAGTGCCTGAACCACGATGTCGAGCGAGGATTTTCCCCACAATCTATCTCAAACACACCAGCTAATCCTCCAGAGAACCAGGAAGACTTAAGGCACAAAGGCTGATCGCTGTGACCCCAAGACACGGAAGTCTAATCTTGAATCAAAGGAACTTTTCTACTGCAGAGGCACATAACCCAACGGCTCAGGATATTGGGAAAACTCTAACTGTTGTCAGACTTCTGCTTTCAGAGCTGCAGGAACATTTCCTGCTCAGAACCACGCTTTGTATTTATGGTACTGAAACCACTGAGATTCAGCAGCTTTGTGACTCTCCCAAGGTCACAGGGAATCACCAAAACAGTCAGGATCAGCCAGGATGGATTTTCAGGCTCCAGGGTTGGTGGTTAAACCAAACATCACCTGCCCAGTGCAGAAGCCCCAGGCCATGCACCACAATCAGCAGGCAGCAACACCACTGCCCCTGCCCCCTGCACTGCCCACAGCCTGTCCTGGAGCTGGTCACACCTGGGGGCCCCACAAACACGACTGAAACATTTTAAGAAATTCCTGCTGCTTCTGCCACCAGCGGCAGCAGAGCAGCACAGAAACACAGACCTCACTGCTCCGGGGCAGAGTCCAAAGTCTCAGCCACAACATTTTGCTGTTCATCCCCAACACAGCCACTATTTACACTGAGGTGTCCGTGCGCTCACCATTCCCAGATCCCTCTCTCTGGGGTTGTCTCTGTCCTGATTACTCAGATCAGGTCAGAGCCACCACACAGCACAGGGAAAGCCTCCCTACCACTTATTTATGTTTGTTTGAAATCAAACCATTCCTGCTCCACCCCTCAGCAGAGACACTGGGCGCTCAGCATTGCATTGGCAGATTGGCCTGTGGGTGATAACTCTGCCAACAAAGCACTGTATTCCAAAAGTGAGGAAAGGTGAGCTAAAGCTGGGGCAGAAGCAATAAAAACGGTGTATTTTATATCAAACATTGCCTTTGAACTAGCAAGAGAGCAAAGCAACCTGGGCTCACTGGAGCAGCAGCCCCTAGGGCAGCACATTACCTCGGCTCCTCAGGAAGCTCTTCAATAAAACCAGACTCACACCGTGGGCAGATGTAATCCTGCAGGAGAAGACACAGCGGGTGAGAGAAGGAGGGGGGACCTCAGAGCTGCAGGGTGTGACAGGGTGGGAGGTTCCTGCAGTCTGCCATCCCCAGCACGTGCCACGGTCCCAGAGCCAGAGCGAGCCCAAACCCCAACATTTGCCTTCCTGAGCCACTGAGGCCAGAGCTCGGCCTGAGCCTGTGTGAGCTCAGCTTAAGAATCAGAGGGTGATGCTGATTAATTCCCAGTACAGACACAGCATTAGGCACCAGCTGATGCAGTTCCAGTGAAGTGAAAGTGGAACCCCCAACGCTCCCTGTGCAGCAGCCCTCAAACTTTGGCCCGGCTGAGTGTTTGGGGAGCAGGAAACAATGTGGGAATGGCAGCAGGGACTGGGCAAGGTCGTGGTGCTCACCTGGATGGTCCCTGTCACTAACACAGCCTGGTGTTCACAGCACACAGGGACACTCTGGGTTGTTGTGCAGCCAAGACCTCACACTCTCACACCCAGAGCTCACTACAGAGACTTGTCACCACCCCAGTCCCCTGGGCACTGAGCATGCCAGGACAGACATGGGGATAGTGAGGAATTTATCCTCTACAACCTGTCCTGGGCAGAGCAGCCCAGAGCACTGGAGACCCTGAAAGTAACTGTTTCACTTCCCAGTGCTCAAGAAGCAGCACTGAGCCAATCCCACCCCCTGCCCCACGGCAGGCACACACCACCCCAAATCCCTGTGCTGGCAGAGCCGGGCTCAGCACAGAAGGCATTTAAGAGCTTCTAAAAATAATGCCACTTCCTTTTGCTGCTGTATTGGAATTGGCACAGCCCTGAGCCAGACTGAGGGATTCCCCCAGGGAGCTGTGGCTGTTGATAAGGCCCTTGGGGTCACTCCTCTGGCCCCTACAGCTGACCCCAGTAAAGCCCCAGGGAAGGAGCACAGCTTGGAGCCCCTGCACGTGCCCCACCTGCCCAGGGAGACCTGGGAGCTCGGAGCTCAGGAACAGACTGGGAGAGGTGGCTGCTCCCTCTCCCACACAGGATTCCCTGTCTGCTGCTGTGGAACAACCATCTCTGCACCACTGACACCAGCTCTGAGCTCAGGGGACTGTAGCCCATGAAACCCCCTCTGCATTGCTTCCCACCAGCACAAACTGGTGGGGACACACGTGGCAGGGGGGTGAGTGACCATGGCCTCAGCACACTGCTCCAGGGAGCTGCTGTGTGTTGTGTGTGTGTGTCTGTGAGCTCACAGCCAGCTCCCAGCACAGGGATCAGCACATTCCTCTGCAGCTGGAACAGCACAAATGTCAAAGTTTGTTGTTTCTCGGGCTGTTTGAGTCCCTCCTTTGGCAGCGCTGGTTACTGCGCCTGCAGAGGGTGAGTGAAACCCGGGTGCAGCCTGAGGGAACCTGATCTCCAAAACAAGCTCATGAACTCACAGAGCTGAGCCCCCAAACACTGGACTTGCTCCCTGCCTGGTCCAGTCTGGCCAAGAGTGCCCAGCTGGCACAGCCAGGTGTGCCCAGCCGAGTGCACACAACCAGATGTGAACATGGCCCAGCACGGGGTGTTTGAACAGAAATAAAGAACAGATTTGCTGGGTTACCTCCTGGCTCCTGCCCACAGCCCGTGTGTGCTCAGCTCAATGAGTTTGCCCTCACTCTTACACATGAGCTGGGAGTCCCAGCTGGCCCACCCTGGCCCAGAGGAGAGGGCAAAAGGACAAATCACACGTCACAAACCACCACCCCCGGCAGGCACAGCTCTGCTTGTCCTCAGAGGCTTTTCAAGTTGAGTACCAACAACCAGCAACGACTTTTGGGACAAGGTGCTGTGAAAAGTGTCAGGATAAAGAGACCAGCAACACTCTCCAAATGACATTCAACATCTCAGGAAGCCAAGCAGGGCAACAACTGATCCACCAGATCCTCACCAACAGCCCACACTCTTTTTCCACCCACAGCAGGACAAGCTCCACACACACACACTGGATTTTGGTGCGTGATTAAAGCACCTGCCCAGGTGCCTACGCTGCACTCCTACCTAAGTATTGCCGTGCACCTCCCTGCGCCCCAGCCGCCCCCACCGCAAGGTTTTTGTCGTGTTCATTAAAAGACGACCCAGAAGCCGCCAGCACCCCGCGCTGCTTCACCGGCACCGGCCGGGATCGCGCTGCTCGGGCTGGGGCTGTCAGAGCTGGGCCCGGGGGCTGCTGCCGGGCGGACTCCCGGCCCAGACCGGCTCCGCGGCACAGCGCAGCCGCTCCCCGTGGGGCGGCCGGAGCGCCCGAACCGCCGGGCCCCCCAGGGCGGGCGGAACGGGGCCGAGCGCCCCTCCCGCCGCGCCGCCCCCGCCGCGGCTCGCCCTGGCTGGCCCGCTCCCTCCGCACACCCTCTCCCCTCACCGCCGCGGCCCCGTTCCCCCGCTGCGGACACCTCCCGCAGCCCCCTCAACGCCGCCGAGCCCCGGTGCCCCGGGCGGGGCAGCCCCCGCCTCCCGCCGCTCAGGCCCCCCGGGCCCCTCAGGCCTCGCCCCCACGTGCCCGCCCCCCCCGCGGCCCCCCGCCCGGCGCTGCCCGCGCTTCCGGCGCTCCCCGGCGGCCCTCCCCGGAGCCCCGCTCACGGGCAGGCGCGGGGCGATCTCGGCCGAGCAGCAGTGGCAGAAGAACCGGCCCGGCTGCGGCGACGCCTCCGCCATCTTCCCTGTCCGCCGGCCCCGCCCCCCGCGCGCGCCGCGGCGCCGACGGCGGCCGAGGGGGGACAGAGGACAGCGCGTGGCGGAAACGCGGAGGGGGCGGGGGAGGGCTGAGGGGGCGCGGCCCGTTGGGGGCGGAGCTTTTCCGCATTAACAAAGGGGCGTGGTCTGACCACATAAGGAAACGGGGCGTGGCCGGGGAGCGGCGGGACTGGATCCTCGATTCCGGGAACCCCTCCCACATTCCGGGAACCCCCCCATTCCGGGAACTCCTTCACTCCCTCCATCCTTCCTTCGCCCCCTCCGCCCCCGGGCTCCTGATCCCTCTCTCAGCCCCACCGGACCCCCGAGCTTCAAACCATCAGCTCAAAAGCTGACTTATGTATTTAAATTTTAAAATAAGAGGAAAAAATGAGGTGGGGAGAGGTTGAGTTCCCCGAAAGGAGGAAAAAGGGGTATTCTCAGCCGGGGAGCTGCTTCAAGATTCAATAGCCCCGAAGGAACTGGAATGTTCCATTTTGGCAGAACGCTCTCAGGCTGGATGTTCGTCCCAGACCTTGCCCCTTGGATGCTGGAGGATGCTGGGGAGGTTTTAGGGGTTGAGAGGTAGAATCTCGATTTTTGAGACCTGAGAATCCCACCTGCATCTCGGTTCAGGGCCAGCGTTTTGCTCAGGCTGCAGCTTTTGAGAGAGCAGAGGGTCTGCCTGGGGTCCGAAACCTCAGGGGCTGTTCAGTGTGGCACTGCCGAGGCAGGGTTTTGGGGTGGTGTAAGTGGGGAGATTTTGGGTATCCACGCAGTGTCATTGTGAGGTTTTGGGGGAGGCGGATGGTGAGGCTGCGGGGCAGGACTGGAGTGGCAAAACGGTGGGATTTTAAGGATTCTGCATAGTGGGGCTGTGGCGTCTTGGGGCTCGAGCCGATGACACCAGCCCCGCTCCCAGCAGGTGGCATCTTCATCCCAGGATTTGCTGCTCCAGCTTTGCCGGGTGATGGAGCCGGGGAGGGATTTGTGAAAGCTCCGGCAGAGCGGGGACAGGGACTGGACGCTGGTGGCACCCAGCTCGGGAGGGCTGGCTCGGCGGTCGGCAGCTGGGAGGGCTCGGTGCTGGTGTGGGACACATCGGCAGAGTTCAGCGGCTGATCGATGATCCCGGCCGCCGATAAGGCACGTTGGCATTTATTTACAGGTGATGAGGAAACTGCTGCTCCTGTAAGCCTTTTATTCAGCAGGTCGGTCCAGACAGTGCGTCCTGGCCCAGCCGGGAGCCAGACAGAGCCCGCAGCCTCAGCGTGGAGCCCGCGGCTCCGGATGGGGCATTTCACACCCCAAGGGAAGCTCCTTCCCCGCGGTTCTCCAGAGCCCTGTTTCACCGTCGGAGGACAAGTTGCCACTTGATCAAATGGGTGCCGGGTGCCTGTGGGATGAGGGGGGAAGGATCCGGCTCCACTGACTTTGTCCCTCTGGAATTCCCTGACGCAGGAGATGTGGAAGCTGAACGTGGCAGCACTCGTTGGGATGCAAATGGCAGCGGATGTGGATGCACATGGAGATAAGGGCAGCAGAGCGGCTGCAGCCTCGGTGCTGCGGGCACACAGCAGTGGGAAGGGTCCCCCAAAAGCCCCTCACTCATCTCTTGGGGTTTGCCTCCATGTCAGGACAGCAGCCTCTGCCTCAAACCTATGTCCAGAGGTCCCTGCCCATCCTTCATTGCTGGTGCTGACCATGGAGAGGGGATCGCCCTTCTCGGGGGGCTGAGGCTCCCAGACAGCCCCATGCCCTGACTTTGGCCGCAGCCATGGTTCCTCCCCACAAAGGGCATGAGAATGCCGTGGAGACCCCGTCTCTGTCGCTGCTCAGGCACCCCAGGATCGGGGGTTCTGTGTTTGCCTGTCCCCCTTCCTTCTGCTGCCTCCGAGGAAGCTGTGTCTGGTCAGGAGCAAATTTGAGTCACCCAGGGAAGGATTTTCCCACGGTGCTGCAGAAAGGCAAACTGCACCCTCACCCGAGAGGGCTGACGAGGAGGTGACACCTCCCCAGGTAGGATCGAGTCATCGACACAGCCCACTCCCAAATTGGCCACCCCGCTTGGGAAGGGCAACGGAAAATCTCCCAGGGCTCCCATTGTCTGAGGGGATGGGACAGGGTGGAAGGCTCCTCCAGCACCTCAGAGTCACCATCCCACTTGGGCTGAGCAGTGGAGGGGATTCCTCCTGGCCTCTGGACCCTGTGTTCCTAAAGAAAGTGGTGGCTGGAGCTGAAACCCCCACACTGCCCAGGTGTTGGAGGCACGGGGCAGCTCCGGGCACGGGCTCATCCCAGGCTCTGCCTTGAGCCCTGGGAAGCACAAGCACCTCCTGCAGCCAGAGCAGCTCCCAGAGCAATTCCTGCCAAGTGAGAATAACTGGTGCAGCTGGTCTCCCTGCTCCCCTCCACCCCACATCATATATAATTGCCTATTTTAATTAATAAATTGGAGGCCACTCAAAGGAAAGCGGCGAGATTCCTTACAGACACTGCCGGGATTGTCTACCCGCCCCGAGCCAGTCGTGTCACGGCGGATTTGAATCGGTTTCCTTTGAATTTGCTCAGACAGATCGAGAGATTTACATCCCCCACCTCATCTCCTGGAGCCTCACACCTCCAGGCTGTGGGTCCGGATCCCACCTGGCAGTGATCCAGCAGCTCACACTGACCCGGGAGCAGTGGCACAGGCTAACCCCCGTCCTCAGCACCACCAGGCTGAGAGGGCTGGGGGATGCTGCTGGAGGGTGCTCCCCAGCCCTCATGGCTCTCATCCCTGCATCAGAAGAGCTGGTGGCATCTTGGTGGTCCTTCCCTGGCCCAGCTGTGCTGTCCCAGTGCTTCACTTTCCCCTGGGAGCAGCCAGGGCAGAGAGGCTCAGGGGAAGTTCATGGTCCCAGGGGATTGTTTTTAGGCTCCACCAAAAATTTTCCTTTCTCTTTTTTTCTTTTTGGATTCTTTCCTTTTTTATGCTTGGTTTAAACCATTGTTCTTCAGGGGAAATTTTAATGTGAAAAACATGCTTTTCTAACAACTGCCAGCCTGAGCCAAGCAATGAGGCTCTTTGGCTGACAAGGGCTGTGTGGCAGATGTGAGCTCCAGGGAGGATGTGACCTGTGGTGGCTCCGCTCTTTAGAGGCCCATGGGCTGGGGATTCGCCAGGCTGGCAAGGCTGGGATGCTGGGATTGTAGCGCCAATGAGGTCCAGGTCTGGCTGGTTTGGGAGCAGGGCAGCCACCAGCCCATCTGTCCCACCCCAAGAACCAGCACCTTGCTCCGGGAGCGAAGATCAGTGGAGCAGCCGCTGCCCTTCCTGGTGCAGCTCTGCTTCCTCCAGCAGCGCCTCTCCCCAGCCTCACCAAGGAGCCAGGAGGCTTTAATGACCAGGGAGGTTTTCCCAACTCCCAGCTCTGCTGGACCCAGTTCAGCCCCACATGGTTGCCCGACGTTCCACAGCGCTGCCAGCTCCCTCCAGGCTCGGGCTGCTCCTGCCCTTCGCCCCGGCAGCGCTCGCTCTGGGAGCCCGCGCGGCCGCCGGCGCTGACTCACGGCTTGTTTACACTCACAAACACACACAAACACACTCACACAGAGCCTGTGTCACCACCGGGCCAACCCCACCAGGCTCAGCCATGTGGGCAACGGGATCACCCCGTAAGGAGCTCACTGAGGTGGCTGGAAATTGGCGTGCGGGGAGAGGAGAGGTGGAACTGGAGCCACGAGACAGCCGCTCCTGGCTGAGAGGGACACGTGTCGTCACAGGTGGCTTCTCCAGGCTGGGCTGCAGGGTGGGATGGGATGGGATGGGATGGGATGGGATGGGATGGGATGGGATG